>JAWPHD010020402.1:0-31879 GCA_037043455.1 Cyrtodaria siliqua | reverse complement strand
CTTGAAAAGCGATTAACGTTGTGTCTTGATACAGGTTTGCTGCAATAATTATAACAATAGTCATATTAACAATCATAACAACAAGCCAGATAATATTGTACATATTCTATACGTATTACTATTATGAATAATAATCATATGTACTATCAGATCGCGTAAAATCTAAGTTATCTCTGTTTATCCTATTTTCCCGTACACGTATTACGTCCCTTGGCAATGAAATGTCAACAAGTATCATTCTGCGTGCCATAGAGTGCACGTTTCATTTCTGATGTGTGCATATCTGTTGAAAGTGCGTATACATATGAAAAACTTACGGTGGAACGCATTGTTGGCTTGTCATGTTTGTACATGCAACTTCTGGGCTCACTTGAAAAGCGATTAACGTTGTGTCTTGATACAGGTTTGCTGCAATAATTATAACAATAGTCATATTAACAATCATAACAACAAGCCAGATAATATTGTACATATTCTATACGTATTACTATTATGAATAATAATCATATGTACTATCAGATCGCGTAAAAATCTAAGTTATCTCTGTTTATCCTATTTTCCGTACACGTATTACGTCCCTTGGCAATGAAATGTCAACAAGTATCATTCTGCGTGCCATAGAGTGCCCGTTTCATTTCTGACTTGTGCATATCTGTTGAAAGTACGTATAAATATGAAAACTTACGGTGGAACGCATTGTTGGCTTGTCATGGCTTGTACATGCAACTTCTGGCTCACTTGAAAAGCGATTAACGTTGTGTCTTGATACAGGTTTGCTGCAATAATTATAACAATAGCAATATTAACAATCATAACAACAAGCCAGATAATATTGTACATATTCTATACGTATTACTATTATGAATAATAATCATATGTACTATCAGATCGCGTAAAAATCTAAGTTATCTCTGTTTATCCTATTTTCCGTACACGTATTACGTCCCTTGGCAATGAAATGTCAACAAGTATCATTCTGCGTGCCATAGAGTGCACGTTTCATTTCTGATGTGTGCATATCTGTTGAAAGTGCGTATACATATGAAAAACTTACGGTGGAACGCATTGTTGGCTTGTCATGGCTTGTACATGCAACTTCTGGCTCACTTGAAAAGCGATTAACGTTGTGTCTTGATACAGGTTTGCTGCAATAATTATAACAATAGTCATATTAACAATCATAACAACAAGCCAGATAATATTGTACATATTCTATACGTATTACTATTATGAATAATAATCATATGTACTATCAGATCGCGTAAAAATCTAAGTTATCTCTGTTTATCCTATTTTCCCGTACACGTATTACGTCCCTTGGCAATGAAATGTCAACAAGTATCATTCTGCGTGCCATAGAGTGCACGTTTCATTTCTGATGTGTGCATATCTGTTGAAAGTGCGTATACATATGAAAAACTTACGGTGGAACGCATTGTTGGCTTGTCATGGCTTGTACATGCAACTTCTGGGCTCACTTGAAAAGCGATTAACGTTGTGTCTTGATACAGGTTTGCTGCAATAATTATAACAATAGCAATATTAACAATCATAACAACAAGCCAGGTAATATTGTACATATTCTATACGTATTACTATTATGAATAATAATCATATGTACTATCAGATCGCGTAAAAATCTAAGTTATCTCTGTTATTCTATTTTCCCGTACACGTATTACGTCCCTTGGCAATGAAATGTCAACAAGTATCATTCTGCGTGCCATAGAGTGCACGTTTCATTTCTGATGTGTGCATATCTGTTGAAAGTGCGTATACATATGAAAAACTTACGGTGGAACGCATTGTTGGCTTGTCATGGCTTGTATATGCAACTTCTGGGCTCACTTGAAAAGCGATTAACGTTGTGTCTTGATACAGGTTTGCTGCAATAATTATAACAATAGTCATATTAACAATCATAACAACAAGCCAGATAATATTGTACATATTCTATACGTATTACTATTCTGAATAATAATCATATGTACTATCAGATCGCGTAAAAATCTAAGTTATCTCTGTTTATCCTATTTTCCCGTACACGTATTACGTCCCTTGGCAATGAAATGTCAACAAGTATCATTCTGCGTCCATAGAGTGCACGTTTCCTTTCTGATGTGTGCATATCTGTTGAAAGTGCGTATACATATGAAAAACTTACGGTGGAACGCATTGTTGGCTTGTCAAGGCTTGTACATGCAACTTCTGGGCTCACTTGAAAAGCGATTAACGTTGTGTCTTGATACAGGTTTGCTGCAATAATTATAACAATAGTCATATTAACAATCATAACAACAAGCCAGATAATATTGTACATATTCTATACGTATTACTATTATGAATAATAATCATATGTACTATCAGATCGCGTAAAAATCTAAGTTATCTCTGTTTATCCTATTTTCCCGTACACGTATTACGTCCCTTGGCAATGAAATGTCAACAAGTATCATTCTGCGTGCCATAGAGTGCCCGTTTCATTTCTGACTTGTGCATATCTGTTGAAAGTACGTATACATATGAAAAACTTACGTAGAACGCATTGTTGGCTTGTCATGGCTTGTACATGCAACTTCTGGGCTCACTTGAGAAGCGATTAACGTTGTGTCTTGATACAGGTTTGCTGCAATAATTATAACAATAGCAATATTAACAATCATAACAACAAGCCAGATAATATTGTACATATTCTATACGTATTACTATTATGAATAATAATCATATGTACTATCAGATCGCGTAAAAATCTAAGTTATCTCTGTTTATCCTATTTTCCCGTACACGTATTACGTCCCTTGGCAATGAAATGTCAACAAGTATCATTCTGCGTGCCATAGAGTGCCCGTTTCATTTCTGACTTGTGCATATCTGTTGAAAGTACGTATACATATGAAAAACTTACGGTGGAACGCATTGTTGGCTTGTCATGGCTTGTACATGCAACTTCTGGGCTCACTTGAAAAGCGATTAGCGTTGTGTCTTGATACAGGTTTGCTGCAATAATTATAACAATAGTCATATTAACAATCATAACAACAAGCCAGATAATATTGTACATATTCTATACGTATTACTATTATGAATAATAATCATATGTACTATCAGATCGCGTAAAAATCTAAGTTATCTCTGTTTATCCTATTTTCCCGTACACGTATTACGTCCCTTGGCAATGAAATGTCAACAAGTATCATTCTGCGTGCCATAGAGTGCCCGTTTCATTTCTGATGTGTGCATATCTGTTGAAAGTGCGTATACATATGAAAAACTTACGGTGGAACGCATTGTTGGCTTGTCATGGCTTGTACATGCAACTTCTGGGCTCACTTGAAAGCGATTAACGTTGTGTCTTGATACAGGTTTGCTGCAATAATTATAACAATAGTCATATTAACAATCATAACAACAAGCCAGATAATATTGTACATATTCTATACGTATTACTATTATGAATAAAAATCATATGTACTATCAGATCGCGTAAAAATCTAAGTTATCTCTGTTTATCCTATTTTCCCGTACACGTATTACGTCCCTTGGCAATGAAATGTCAACAAGTATCATTCTGCGTGCCATAGAGTGCCCGTTTCATTTCTGACTTGTGCATATCTGTTGAAAGTACGTATAAATATGAAAAACTTACGGTGGAACGCATTGTTGGCTTGTCATGGCTTGTACATGCAACTTCTGGGCTCACTTGAAAAGCGATTAACGTTGTGTCTTGATACAGGTTTGCTGCAATAATTATAACAATAGCAATATTAACAATCATAACAACAAGCCAGATAATATTGTACATATTCTATACGTATTACTATTATGAATAATAATCATATGTACTATCAGATCGCGTAAAAATCTAAGTTATCTCTGTTTATCCTATTTTCCCGTACACGTATTACGTCCCTTGGCAATGAAATGTCAACAAGTATCATTCTGCGTGCCATAGAGTGCACGTTTCATTTCTGATGTGTGCATATCTGTTGAAAGTGCGTATACATATGAAAAACTTACGGTGGAACGCATTGTTGGCTTGTCATGGCTTGTACATGCAACTTCTGGGCTCACTTGAAAAGCGATTAACGTTGTGTCTTGATACAGGTTTGCTGCAATAATTATAACAATAGTCATATTAACAATCATAACAACAAGCCAGATAATATTGTACATATTCTATACGTATTACTATTATGAATAATAATCATATGTACTATCAGATCGCGTAAAAATCTAAGTTATCTCTGTTTATCCTATTTTCCCGTACACGTATTACGTCCCTTGGCAATGAAATGTCAACAAGTATCATTCTGCGTGCCATAGAGTGCACGTTTCATTTCTGATGTGTGCATATCTGTTGAAAGTGCGTATACATATGAAAAACTTACGGTGGAACGCATTGTTGGCTTGTCATGGCTTGTACATGCAACTTCTGGGCTCACTTGAAAAGCGATTAACGTTGTGTCTTGATACAGGTTAGCTGCAATAATTATAACAATAGTCATATTAACAATCATAACAACAAGCCAGATAATATTGTACATATTCTATACGTATTACTATTATGAATAATAATCATATGTACTATCAGATCGCGTAAAAATCTAAGTTATCTCTGTTTATCCTATTTTCCCGTACACGTATTACGTCCCTTGGCAATGAAATGTTAACAAGTATCATTCTGCGTGCCATAGAGTGCCCGTTTCATATTTGACTTGGGCATATCTGTTGGAAGTACGTATACATATAAAAAACTTACGGTGGAACGCATTGTTGGCTTGTCATGGCTTGTACATGCAACTTCTGGGCTCACTTGAAAAGCGATTAACGTTGTGTCTTGATACAGGTTTACTGCAATAATTATAACAATAGCAATATTAACAATCATAACAACAAGCCAGATAATATTGTACATATTCTATACGTATTACTATTATGAATAATAATCATATGTACTATCAGATCGCGTAAAAATCTAAGTTATCTCTGTTTATCCTATTTTACCGTACACGTATTACGTCCCTTGGCAATGAAATGTCAACAAGTATCATTCTGCGTGCCATAGAGTGCACGTTTCATTTCTGATGTGTGAATATCTGTTGAAAGTGCGTATACATATGAAAAACTTACGGTGGAACGCATTGTTGGCTTGTCATGGCTTGTACATGCAACTTCTGGGCTCACTTGAAAAGCGATTAAAGTTGTGTCTTGATACAGGTTTGCTGCAATAATTATAACAATAGTCATATTAACAATCATAACAACAAGCCAGATAATATTGTACATATTCTATACGTATTACTATTATGAATAATAATCATATGTACTATCAGATCGCGTAAAAATCTAAGTTATCTCTGTTTATCCTATTTTCCCGTACACGTATTACGTCCCTTGGCAATGAAATGTCAACAAGTATCATTCTGCGTGCCATAGAGTGCCCGTTTCATTTCTGACTTGTGCATATCTGTTGAAAGTACGTATACATATGAAAAACTTACGGTGGAACGCATTGTTGGCTTGTCATGGCTTGTACATGCAACTTCTGGGCTCACTTGAGAAGCGATTAACGTTGTGTCTTGATACAGGTTTGCTGCAATAATTATAACAATAGCAATATTAACAATCATAACAACAAGCCAGATAATATTGTACATATTCTATACGTATTACTATTATGAATAATAATCATATGTACTATCAGATCGCGTAAAAATCTAAGTTATCTCTGTTCCTCCTATTTTCCCGTACACGTATTACGTCCCTTGGCAATGAAATGTCAACAAGTATCATTCTGCGTGCCATAGAGTGCACGTTTCATTTCTGATGTGTGCATATCTGTTGAAAGTGCGTATACATATGAAAAACTTACGGTGGAACGCATTGTTGGCTTGTCATGGCTTGTACATGCAACTTCTGGGCTCACTTGAAAAGCGATTAACGTTGTGTCTTGATACAGGTTTGCTGCAATAATTATAACAATAGTCATATTAACAATCATAACAACAAGCCAGATACTATTGTACATATTCTATACGTATTACTATTATGAATAATAATCATATGTACTATCAGATCGCGTAAAAATCTAAGTTATCTCTGTTTATCCTATTTTCCCGTACACGTATTACGTCCCTTGGCAATGAAATGTCAACAAGTATCATTCTGCGTGCCATAGAGTGCCCGTTTCATTTCAGACTTGTGCATATCTGTTGAAAGTGCGTATACATATGAAAAACTTACGGTGGAACGCATTGCTGGCTTGTCATGGCTTGTACATGCAACTTCTGGGCTCACTTGAGAAGCGATTAACGTTGTGTCTTGATACAGGTTTGCTGCAATAATTATAACAATAGCAATATTAACAATCATAACAACAAGCCAGATAATATTGTACATATTCTATACGTATTACTATTATGAATAATAATCATATGTACTATCAGATCGCGTAAAAATCTAAGTTATCTCTGTTTATCCTATTTTCCCGTACACGTATTACGTCCCTTGGCAATGAAATGTCAACAAGTATCATTCTGCGTGCCATAGAGTGCCCGTTTCATTTCTGACTTGTGCATATCTGTTGAAAGTACGTATACATATGAAAAACTTACGGTGGAACGCATTGTTGGCTTGTCATGGCTTGTACATGCAACTTCTGGGCTCACTTGAAAAGCGATTAACGTTGTGTCTTGATACAGGTTTGCTGCAATAATTATAACAATAGCAATATTAACAATCATAACAACAAGCCAGATAATATTGTACATATTCTATACGTATTACTATTATGAATAATAATCATATGTACTATCAGATCGCGTAAAAATCTAAGTTATCTCTGTTTATCCTATTTTCCCGTACACGTATTACGTCACTTGGCAATGAAATGTCAACAAGTATCATTCTGCGTGCCATAGAGTGCACGTTTCATTTCTGATGTGTGCATATCTGTTGAAAGTGCGTATACATATGAAAAACTTACGGTGGAACGCATTGTTGGCTTGTCATGGCTTGTACATGCAACTTCTGGGCTCACTTGAAAAGCGATTAACGTTGTGTCTTGATACAGGTTTGCTGCAATAATTATAACAATAGTCATATTAACAATCATAACAACAAGCCAGATAATATTGTACATATTCTATACGTATTACTATTATGAATAATAATCATATGTACTATCAGATCGCGTAAAAATCTAAGTTATCTCTGTTTATCCTATTTTCCCGTACACGTATTACGTCCCTTGGCAATGAAATGTCAACAAGTATCATTCTGCGTGCCATAGAGTGCACGTTTCATTTCTGATGTGTGCATATCTGTTGAAAGTGCGTATACATATGAAAAACTTACGGTGGAACGCATTGTTGGCTTGTCATGGCTTGTACATGCAACTTCTGGGCTCACTTGAAAAGCGATTAACGTTGTGTCTTGATACAGGTTTGCTGCAATAATTATAACAATAGTCATATTAACAATCATAACAACAAGCCAGATAATATTGTACATATTCTATACGTATTACTATTATGAATAATAATCATATGTACTATCAGATCGCGTAAAAATCTAAGTTATCTCTGTTTATCCTATTTTACCGTACACGTATTACGTCCCTTGGCAATGAAATGTCAACAAGTATCATTCTGCGTGCCATAGAGTGCACGTTTCATTTCTGATGTGTGCATATCTGTTGAAAGTGCGTATACATATGAAAAACTTACGGTGGAACGCATTGTTGGCTTGTCATGGCTTGTACATGCAACTTCTGGGCTCACTTGAAAAGCGATTAACGTTGTGTCTTGATACAGGTTAGCTGCAATAATTATAACAATAGTCATATTAACAATCATAACAACAAGCCAGATAATATTCTACATATTCTATACGTATTACTATTATGAATAATAATCATATGTACTATCAGATCGCGTAAAAATCTAAGTTATCTCTGTTTATCCTATTTTCCCGTACACGTATTACGTCCCTTGGCAATGAAATGTTAACAAGTATCATTCTGCGTGCCATAGAGTGCCCGTTTCATATTTGACTTGTGCATATCTGTTGGAAGTACGTATACATATGAAAAACTTACGGTGGAACGCATTGTTGGCTTGTCATGGCTTGTACATGCAACTTCTGGGCTCACTTGAAAAGCGATTAACGTTGTGTCTTGATACAGGTTTACTGCAATAATTATAACAATAGCAATATTAACAATCATAACAACAAGCCAGATAATATTGTACATATTCTATACGTATTACTATTAAGAATAATAATCATATGTACTATCAGATCGCGTAAAAATCTAAGTTATCTCTGTTTATCCTATTTTCCCGTACACGTATTACGTCCCTTGGCAATGAAATGTCAACAAGTATCATTCTGCGTGCCATAGAGTGCACGTTTCATTTCTGATGTGTGCATATCTGTTGAAAGTGCGTATACATATGAAAAACTTACGGTGGAACGCATTGTTGGCTTGTCATGGCTTGTACATGCAACTTCTGGGCTCACTTGAGAAGCGATTAACGTTGTGTCTTGATACAGGTTTGCTGCAATAATTATAACAATAGCAATATTAACAATCATAACAACAAGCCAGATAATATTGTACATATTCTATACGTATTACTATTATGAATAATAATCATATGTACTATCAGATCGCGTAAAAATCTAAGTTATCTCTGATTCTCCTATTTTCCCGTACACGTATTACGTCCCTTGGCAATGAAATGTCAACAAGTATCATTCTGCGTGCCATAGAGTGCACGTTTCATTTCTGATGTGTGCATATCTGTTGAAAGTGCGTATACATATGAAAAACTTACGGTGGAACGCATTGTTGGCTTGTCATGGCTTGTACATGCAACTTCTGGGCTCACTTGAAAAGCGATTAACGTTGTGTCTTGATACAGGTTTGCTGCAATAATTATAACAATAGTCATATTAACAATCATAACAACAAGCCAGATAATATTGTACATATTCTATAAGTATTACTATTATGAATAATAATCATATGTACTATCAAATCGCGTAAAAATCTAAGTTATCTCTGTTTATCCTATTTTCCCGTACACGTATTACGTCCCTTGGCAATGAAATGTCAACAAGTATCATTCTGCGTGCCATAGAGTGCCCGTTTCATTTCAGACTTGTGCATATCTGTTGAAAGTGCGTATACATATGAAAAACTTACGGTGGAACGCATTGCTGGCTTGTCATGGCTTGTACATGCAACTTCTGGGCTCACTTGAGAAGCGATTAACGTTGTGTCTTGATACAGGTTTGCTGCAATAATTATAACAATAGCAATATTAACAATCATAACAACAAGCCAGATAATATTGTACATATTCTATACGTATTACTATTATGAATAATAATCATATGTACTATCAGATCGCGTAAAAATCTAAGTTATCTCTGTTTATCCTATTTTCCCGTACACGTATTACGTCCCTTGGCAATGAAATGTCAACAAGTATCATTCTGCGTGCCATAGAGTGCCCGTTTCATTTCTGACTTGTGCATATCTGTTGAAAGTACGTATACATATGAAAAACTTACGGTGGAACGCATTGTTGGCTTGTCATGGCTTGTACATGCAACTTCTGGGCTCACTTGAAAAGCGATTAACGTTGTGTTTTGATACAGGTTTGCTGCAATAATTATAACAATAGTCATATTAACAATCATAACAACAAGCCAGATAATATTGTACATATTCTATACGTATTACTATTATGAATAATAATCATATGTACTATCAGATCGCGTAAAAATCTAAGTTATCTCTGTTTATCCTATTTTCCCGTACACGTATTACGTCCCTTGGCAATGAAATGTCAACAAGTATCATTCTGCGTGCCATAGAGTGCCCGTTTCATTTCTGACTTGTGCATATCTGTTGATAGTACGTATAAATATGAAAAACTTACGGTGGAACGCATTGTTGGCTTGTCATGGCTTGTACATGCAACTTCTGGGCTCCCTTGAAAAGCGATTAACGTTGTGTCTTGATACAGGTTTGCTGCAATAATTATAACAATAGTCATATTAACAATCATAACAACAAGCCAGATAATATTGTACATATTCTATACGTATTACTATTATGAATAATAATCATATGTACTATCAGATCGCGTAAAAATCTAAGTTATCTCTGTTTATCCTATTTTCCCGTACACGTATTACGTCCCTTGGCAATGAAATGTCAACAAGTATCATTCTGCGTGCCATAGAGTGCCCGTTTCATTTCTGACTTGTGCATATCTGTTGAAAGTACGTATACATATGAAAAACTTACGGTGGAACGCATTGTTGGCTTGTCATGGCTTGTACATGCAACTTCTGGGCTCACTTGAAAAGCGATTAACGTTGTGTCTTGATACAGGTTTGCTGCAATAATTATAACAATAGTCATATTAACAATCATAACAACAAGCCAGATAATATTGTACATATTCTATACGTATTACTATTATGAATAATAATCATATGTACTATCAGATCGCGTAAAAATCTAAGTTATCTCTGTTTATCCTATTTTCCCGTACACGTATTACGTCCCTTGGCAATGAAATGTCAACAAGTATCATTCTGCGTGCCATAGAGTGCCCGTTTCATTTCTGACTTGTGCATATCTGTTGAAAGTGCGTATACATATGAAAAACTTACGGTGGAACGCATTGTTGGCTTGTCATGGCTTGTACATGCAACTTCTGGGCTCACTTGAGAAGCGATTAACGTTGTGTCTTGATACAGGTTTGCTGCAATAATTATAACAATAGTCATATTAACAATCATAACAACAAGCCAGATAATATTGTACATATTCTATACGTATTACTATTATGAATAATAATCATATGTACTATCAGATCGCGTAAAAATCTAAGTTATCTCTGTTTATCCTATTTTCCCGTACACGTATTACGTCCCTTGGCAATGAAATGTCAACAAGTATCATTCTGCGTGCCATAGAGTGCACGTTTCATTTCTGATGTGTGCATATCTGTTGATAGTACGTATACATATGAAAAACTTACGGTGGAACGCATTGTTGGCTTGTCATGGCTTGTACATGCAACTTCTGGGCTCACTTGAAAAGCGATTAACGTTGTGTCTTGATACAGGTTTGCTGCAATAATTATAACAATAGTCATATTAACAATCATAACAACAAGCCAGATAATATTGTACATATTCTATACGTATTACTATTATGAATAATAATCATATGTACTATCAGATCGCGTAAAAATCTAAGTTATCTCTGTTTATCCTATTTTCCCGTACACGTATTACGTCCCTTGGCAATGAAATGTCAACAAGTATCATTCTGCGTGCCATAGAGTGCCCGTTTCATTTCTGACTTGTGCATATCTGTTGAAAGTACGTATACATATGAAAAACTTACGGTGGAACGCATTGTTGGCTTGTCATGGCTTGTACATGCAACTTCTGGGCTCACTTGAAAAGCGATTAACGTTGTGTCTTGATACAGGTTTGCTGCAATAATTATAACAATAGTCATATTAACAATCATAACAACAAGCCAGATAATATTGTACATATTCTATACGTATTACTATTATGAATAATAATCATATGTACTATCAGATCGCGTAAAAATCTAAGTTATCTCTGTTTATCCTATTTTCCCGTACACGTATTACGTCCCTTGGCAATGAAATGTCAACAAGTATCATTCTGCTTGCCATAGAGTGCCCGTTTCATTTCTGACTTGTGCATATCTGTTGAAAGTACGTATACATATGAAAAACTTACGGTGGAACGCATTGTTGGCTTGTCATGGCTTGTACATGCAACTTCTGGGCTCACTTGAAAAGCGATTAACGTTGTGTCTTGATACAGGTTTGCTGCAATAATTATAACAATAGTCATATTAACAATCATAACAACAAGCCAGATAATATTGTACATATTCTATACGTATTACTATTATGAATAATAATCATATGTACTATCAGATCGCGTAAAAATCTAAGTTATCTCTGTTTATCCTATTTTCCCGTACACGTATTACGTCCCTTGGCAATGAAATGTCAACAAGTATCATTCTGCGTGCCATAGAGTGCTCGTTTCATTTCTGACTTGTGCATATCTGTTGAAAGTGCGTATACATATGAAAAACTTACGGTAATACGCATTGTTGGCTTGTCATGGCTTGTACATGCAAGTTCTGGGCTCACTTGAAAAGCGATTAACGTTGTGTCTTGATACAGGTTTACTGCAATAATTATAACAATAGCAATATTAACAATCATAACAACAAGCCAGATAATATTGTACATATTCTATACGTATTACTATTAAGAATAATAATCATATGTACTATCAGATCGCGTAAAAATCTAAGTTATCTCTGTTTATCCTATTTTCCCGTACACGTATTACGTCCCTTGGCAATGAAATGTCAACAAGTATCATTCTGCGTGCCATAGAGTGCACGTTTCATTTCTGATGTGTGCATATCTGTTGAAAGTGCGTATACATATGAAAAACTTACGGTGGAACGCATTGTTGGCTTGTCATGGCTTGTACATGCAACTTCTGGGCTCACTTGAGAAGCGATTAACGTTGTGTCTTGATACAGGTTTGCTGCAATAATTATAACAATAGCAATATTAACAATCATAACAACAAGCCAGATAATATTGTACATATTCTATACGTATTACTATTATGAATAATAATCATATGTACTATCAGATCGCGTAAAAATCTAAGTTATCTCTGATTCTCCTATTTTCCCGTACACGTATTACGTCCCTTGGCAATGAAATGTCAACAAGTATCATTCTGCGTGCCATAGAGTGCACGTTTCATTTCTGATGTGTGCATATCTGTTGAAAGTGCGTATACATATGAAAAACTTACGGTGGAACGCATTGTTGGCTTGTCATGGCTTGTACATGCAACTTCTGGGCTCACTTGAAAAGCGATTAACGTTGTGTCTTGATACAGGTTTGCTGCAATAATTATAACAATAGTCATATTAACAATCATAACAACAAGCCAGATAATATTGTACATATTCTATAAGTATTACTATTATGAATAATAATCATATGTACTATCAAATCGCGTAAAAATCTAAGTTATCTCTGTTTATCCTATTTTCCCGTACACGTATTACGTCCCTTGGCAATGAAATGTCAACAAGTATCATTCTGCGTGCCATAGAGTGCCCGTTTCATTTCAGACTTGTGCATATCTGTTGAAAGTGCGTATACATATGAAAAACTTACGGTGGAACGCATTGTTGGCTTGTCATGGCTTGTACATGCAACTTCTGGGCTCACTTGAGAAGCGATTAACGTTGTGTCTTGATACAGGTTTGCTGCAATAATTATAACAATAGTCATATTAACAATCATAACAACAAGCCAGATAATATTGTACATATTCTATACGTATTACTATTATGAATAATAATCATATGTACTATCAGATCGCGTAAAAATCTAAGTTATCTCTGTTTATCCTATTTTCCCGTACACGTATTACGTCCCTTGGCAATGAAATGTCAACAAGTATCATTCTGCGTGCCATAGAGTGCACGTTTCATTTCTGATGTGTGCATATCTGTTGATAGTACGTATACATATGAAAAACTTACGGTGGAACGCATTGTTGGCTTGTCATGGCTTGTACATGCAACTTCTGGGCTCACTTGAAAAGCGATTAACGTTGTGTCTTGATACAGGTTTGCTGCAATAATTATAACAATAGTCATATTAACAATCATAACAACAAGCCAGATAATATTGTACATATTCTATACGTATTACTATTATGAATAATAATCATATGTACTATCAGATCGCGTAAAAATCTAAGTTATCTCTGTTTATCCTATTTTCCCGTACACGTATTACGTCCCTTGGCAATGAAATGTCAACAAGTATCATTCTGCGTGCCATAGAGTGCCCGTTTCATTTCTGACTTGTGCATATCTGTTGAAAGTACGTATACATATGAAAAAACTTACGGTGGAACGCATTGTTGGCTTGTCATGGCTTGTACATGCAACTTCTGGGCTCACTTGAAAAGCGATTAACGTTGTGTCTTGATACAGGTTTGCTGCAATAATTATAACAATAGTCATATTAACAATCATAACAACAAGCCAGATAATATTGTACATATTCTATACGTATTACTATTATGAATAATAATCATATGTACTATCAGATCGCGTAAAAATCTAAGTTATCTCTGTTTATCCTATTTTCCCGTACACGTATTACGTCCCTTGGCAATGAAATGTCAACAAGTATCATTCTGCTTGCCATAGAGTGCCCGTTTCATTTCTGACTTGTGCATATCTGTTGAAAGTACGTATACATATGAAAAACTTACGGTGGAACGCATTGTTGGCTTGTCATGGCTTGTACATGCAACTTCTGGGCTCACTTGAAAAGCGATTAACGTTGTGTCTTGATACAGGTTTGCTGCAATAATTATAACAATAGTCATATTAACAATCATAACAACAAGCCAGATAATATTGTACATATTCTATACGTATTACTATTATGAATAATAATCATATGTACTATCAGATCGCGTAAAAATCTAAGTTATCTCTGTTTATCCTATTTTCCCGTACACGTATTACGTCCCTTGGCAATGAAATGTCAACAAGTATCATTCTGCGTGCCATAGAGTGCTCGTTTCATTTCTGACTTGTGCATATCTGTTGAAAGTGCGTATACATATGAAAAACTTACGGTAATACGCATTGTTGGCTTGTCATGGCTTGTACATGCAACTTCTGGGCTCACTTGAAAAGCGATTAACGTTGTGTCTTGATACAGGTTTACTGCAATAATTATAACAATAGTCATATCATAACAACAAGCCAGATAATATTGTACATATTCTATACGTATTACTATTATGAATAATAATCATATGTACTATCAGATCGCGTAAAAATCTAAGTTATCTCTGTTTATCCTATTTTCCCGTACACGTATTACGTCCCTTGGCAATGAAATGTCAACAAGTATCATTCTGCGTGCCATAGAGTGCCCGTTTCATTTCTGACTTGTGCATATCTGTTGAAAGTACGTATACATATGAAAAACTTACGGTGGAACGCATTGTTGGCTTGTCATGGCTTGTACATGCAACTTCTGGGCTCACTTGAAAAGCGATTAACGTTGTGTCTTGATACAGGTTTGCTGCAATAATTATAACAATAGTCATATTAACAATCATAACAACAAGCCAGATAATATTGTACATATTCTATACGTATTACTATTATGAATAATAATCATATGTACAATCAGATCGCGTAAAAATCTAAGTTATCTCTGTTTATCCTATTTTCCCGTACACGTATTACGTCCCTTGGCAATGAAATGTCAACAAGTATCATTCTGCGTGCCATAGAGTGCCCGTTTCATTTCTGACTTGTGCATATCTGTTGAAAGTACGTATACATATGAAAAACTTACGGTGGAACGCATTGTTGGCTTGTCATGGCTTGTACATGCAACTTCTGGGCTCACTTGAGAAGCGATTAACGTTGTGTCTTGATACAGGTTTGCTGCAATAATTATAACAATAGCAATATTAACAATCATAACAACAAGCCAGATAATATTGTACATATTCTATACGTATTACTATTATGAATAATAATCATATGTACTATCAGATCGCGTAAAAATCTAAGTTATCTCTGTTTATCCTATTTTCCCGTACACGTATTACGTCCCTTGGCAATGAAATGTCAACAAGTATCATTCTGCGTGCCATAGACTGCACGTTTCATTTCTGATGTGTGCATATCTGTTGAAAGTGCGTATACATATGAAAAACTTACGGTAATACGCATTGTTGGCTTGTCATGGCTTGTACATGCAACTTCTGGGCTCACTTGAAAAGCGATTAACGTTGTGTCTTGATACAGGTTTGCTGCAATAATTATAACAATAGTCATATTAACAATCATAACAACAAGCCAGATAATATTGTACATATTCTATACGTATTACTATTATGAATAATAATCATATGTACTATCAGATCGCGTAAAAATCTAAGTTATCTCTGTTTATCCTATTTTCCCGTACACGTATTACGTCCCTTGGCAATGACATGTCAACAAGTATCATTCTGCGTGCCATAGAGTGCACGTTTCATTTCTGATGTGTGCATATCTGTTGAAAGTGCGTATACATATGAAAAACTTACGGTGGAACGCATTGTTGGCTTGTCATGGCTTGTACATGCAACTTCTGGGCTCACTTGAAAAGCGATTAACGTTGTGTCTTGATACAGGTTTGCTGCAATAATTATAACAATAGTCATATTAACAATCATAACAACAAGCCAGATAATATTGTACATATTCTATACGTATTACTATTATGAATAATAATCATATGTACTATCAGATCGCGTAAAAATCTAAGTTATCTCTGTTTATCCTATTTTCCCGTACACGTATTACGTCCCTTGGCAATGAAATGTCAACAAGTATCATTCTGCGTGCCATAGAGTGCCCGTTTCATTTCTGACTTGTGCATATCTGTTGATAGTACGTATACATATGAAAAACTTACGGTGGAACGCATTGTTGGCTTGTCATGGCTTGTACATGCAACTTCTGGTCTCACTTGAAAAGCGATTAACGTTGTGTCTTGATACAGGTTTGCTGCAATAATTATAACAATAGTCATATTAACAATCATAACAACAAGCCAGATAATATTGTACATATTCTATACGTATTACTATTATGAATGATAATCATATGTACTATCAGATCGCGTAAAAATCTAAGTTATCTCTGTTTATCCTATTTTCCCGTACACGTATTACGTCCCTTGGCAATGAAATGTCAACAAGTATCATTCTGCGTGCCATAGAGTGCCCGTTTCATTTCTGACTTGTGCATATCTGTTGAAAGTACGTATACATATGAAAAACTTACGGTGGAACGCATTGTTGGCTTGTCATGGCTTGTACATGCAACTTCTGGGCTCACTTGAGAAGCGATTAACGTTGTGTCTTGATACAGGTTTGCTGCAATAATTATAACAATAGCAATATTAACAATCATAACAACAAGCCAGATAATATTGTACATATTCTATACGTATTACTATTATGAATAATAATCATATGTACTATCAGATCGCGTAAAAATCTAAGTTATCTCTGTTTATCCTATTTTCCCGTACACGTATTACGTCCCTTGGCAATGAAATGTCAACAAGTATCATTCTGCGTGCCATAGAGTGCCCGTTTCATTTCTGACTTGTGCATATCTGTTGATAGTACGTATACATATGAAAAACTTACGGTGGAACGCATTGTTGGCTTGTCATGGCTTGTACATGCAACTTCTGGTCTCACTTGAAAAGCGATTAACGTTGTGTCTTGATACAGGTTTGCTGCAATAATTATAACAATAGTCATATTAACAATCATAACAACAAGCCAGATAATATTGTACATATTCTATACGTATTACTATTATGAATAATAATCATATTGTACTATCAGATCGCGTAAAAATCTAAGTTATCTCTGTTTATCCTATTTTCCCGTACACGTATTACGTCCCTTGGCAATGAAATGTAAACAAGTATCATTCTGCGTGCCATAGAGTGCCCGTTTCATTTCTGACTTGTGCATATCTGTTGAAAGTACGTATACATATGAAAAACTTACGGTGGAACGCATTGTTGGCTTGTCATGGCTTGTACATGCAACTTCTGGGCTCACTTGAGAAGCGATTAACGTTGTGTCTTGATACAGGTTTGCTGCAATAATTATAACAATAGCAATATTAACAATCATAACAACAAGCCAGATAATATTGTACATATTCTATACGTATTACTATTATGAATAATAATCATATGTACTATCAGATCGCGTAAAAATCTAAGTTATCTCTGTTTATCCTATTTTCCCGTACACGTATTACGTCCCTTGGCAATGAAATGTCAACAAGTATCATTCTGCGTGCCATAGAGTGCACGTTTCATTTCTGATGTGTGCATATCTGTTGAAAGTGCGTATACATATGAAAAACTTACGGTGGAACGCATTGTTGGCTTGTCATGGCTTGTACATGCAACTTCTGGGCTCACTTGAAAAGCGATTAACGTTGTGTCTTGATACAGGTTTGCTGCAATAATTATAACAATAGCAATATTAACAATCATAACAACAAGCCAGATAATATTGTACATATTCTATACGTATTACTATTATGAATAATAATCATATGTACTATCAGATCGCGTAAAAATCTAAGTTATCTCTGTTTATCCTATTTTCCCTTACACGTATTACGTCCCTTGGCAATGAAATGTCAACAAGTATCATTCTGCGTGCCATAGAGTGCACGTTTCATTTCTGATGTGTGCATATCTGTTGAAAGTGCGTTATACATATGAAAAACTTACGGTGGAACGCATTGTTGGCTTGTCATGGCTTGTAAATGCAACTTCTGGGCTCACTTGAAAAGCGATTAACGTTGTGTCTTGATACAGGTTTGCTGCAATAATTATAACAATAGTCATATTAACAATCCATTACAACACGCCAGATAATATTGTACATATTCTATACGTAATACCTTTATGAAATAATCCATTTGTACTACTCAGATCGCAGTAAAATCAACGTTATCTCTAGTTTTTCTATTTACCCGTAAACGTATTACGTCCCTTGGACATAAAATGTCAACGAGTATCATTTTGCGTGCCATAGAGTGCCAGTGGCATTTCTGACGTGGTCATCTCTGTTGAAAGTACGTATACAAATGAAAAACTTACGGTGAAACTCATTGTTGCCGTGTCATGGCTTGTACATGCAACTTCTGGGCTCACTTGGTAAGAGATTAACGTTGTGTCTTGATACAGGTTTGCTGCAATAATCATAACAAGTATCATAGTAACAACCATTACAACACGCCAGATAATAATGTACATATTCTATACGTAATACCCTTATAAATAATAACCATTTGACACTCAGATCGCAGAAAGAGCAACGTTATCTCTATTTTTTCTATTTACCCGTAAACGAATTACGTCCCTTGGACATAAAATGTCAACGAGTATCATTTTGCGTGCCATAGAGTGCCAGTGGCATTTCTGACGTGGTCATCTCTGTTGAAAGTACGTATACAAATGAAAAACTTACGGTGAAACTCATTGTTGCCGTGTCATGGCTTGTACATGCAACTTCTGGGCTCACTTGGTAAGAGATTAACGTTGTGTCTTGATACAGGTTTGCTGCAATAATCATAACAAGTATCATAGTAACAACCATTACAACACGCCAGATAATAATGTACATATTCTATACGTAATACCTTTATTAATTATAACCATTTGGACACTCAGATCGCAGAAAGAGCAACGTTATCTCTATTTTTTCTATTTACCCGTAAACGAATTACGTCCCTTGAACATAAAATATCAACGAGTATCATTTTGCGTGCCATAGAGTGCCAGTGGCATTTCTGACGTGGTCATCTCTGTTGAAAGTACGTATACAAATGAAAAACTTACGGTGAAACTCATTGTTGCCGTGTCATGGCTTGTACATGCAACTTCTGGGCTCACTTGATAAGAGATTAACGTTGTGTCTTGATACAGGTTTGCTGCAATAATCATAACAAGTATCATAGTAACAACCATTACAACACGCCAGATAATAATGTACATATTCTATACGTAATACCTTTATAAATAATAACCATTTGGACACTCAGATCGCAGAAAGAGCAACGTTATCTCTATTTTTTCTATTTACCCGTAAACGAATTACGTCCCTTGGACATAAAATGTCAACGAGTATCATTTTGCGTGCCATAGACTGCCAGTGGCATTTCTGACGTGGTCATATCTGTTGAAAGTACGTATACAAATGAAAAACTTACGGTGAAACTCATTGTTGCCGTGTCATGGCTTGTACATCCAACTTCTGGGCTCACTTGGTAAGAGATTAACGTTGTGTCTTGATACAGGTTTGCTGCAATAATCATATCAAGTAGCATAGTAACAACCATTACAACACGCCAGATAATATTGTACATATTCTATACGTAATACCTTTATAAATTATAACCATTTGGACACTCAGATCGCAGAAAGAGCAACGTTATCTCTATTTTTTCTATTTACCCGTAAACGAATTACGTCCCTTGGACATAAAATGTCAACGAGTATCATTTTGCGTGCCATAGAGTGCCAGTGGCATTTCTGACGTGGTCATCTCTGTTGAAAGTACGTATACAAATGAAAAACTTACGGTGAAACTCATTGTTGCCGTGTCATGGCTTGTACATGCAACTTCTGGGCTCACTTGGTAAGAGATTAACGTTGTGTCTTGATACAGGTTTGCTGCAATAATCATAACAAGTATCATAGTAACAACCATTATAACACGCCAGATAATAATGTACATATTCTATACGTAATACCTTTATAAATAATAACCATTTGGACACTCAGATCGCAGAAAGAGCAACGTTATCTCTATTTTTTCTATTTACCCGTAAACGAATTACGTCCCTTGGACATAAAATGTCAACGAGTATCATTTTGCGTGCCATAGAGTGCCAGTGGCATTTCTGACGTGGTCATCTCTGTTGAAAGTACGTATACAAATGAAAAACTTACGGTGAAACTCATTGTTGCCGTGTCATGGCTTGTACATGCAACTTCTGGGCTCACTTGGTAAGAGATTAACGTTGTGTCTTGATACAGGTTTGCTGCAATAATCATAACAAGTATCATAGTAACAACCATTACAACACGCCAGATAATAATGTACATATTCTTTACGTAATACCTTTATAAATAATAACCATTTGGAGACTCAGATCGCAGAAAGAGCAACGTTATCTCTATTTTTTCTATTTACCCGTAAACGAATTACGTCCCTTGGACATAAAATGTTAACGAGGATCATTTTGCGTGCCATAGAGTGCCAGTGGCATTTCTGACGTAATCATCTCTGTTGAAAGTACGTATACAAATGAAAAACTTACGGTGAAACTCATTGTTGCCGTGTCATGGCTTGTACATGCAACTTCTGGGCTCACTTGGTAAGAGATTAACGTTGTGTCTTGATACAGGTTTGCTGCAATAATCATAACAAGTATCATAGTAACAACCATTACAACACGCCAGATAATATTGTACATATTCTATACGTAATACCTTTATAAATAATAACCATTTGGACACTCAGATCGCAGAAAGAGCAACGTTATCTCTATATTTTTTTTTTACCCGTAAACGAATTACGTCCCTTGGACATAAAATGTCAACGAGTATCATTTTGCGTGCCATAGAGTGCCAGTGGCATTTCTGACGTGGTCATCTCTGTTGAAAGTACGTATACAAATGAAAAACTTACGGTGAAACTCATTGTTGCCGTGTCATGGCTTGTACATGCAACTTCTGGGCTCACTTGGTAAGAGATTAACGTTGTGTCTTGATACAGGTTTGCTGCAATAATCATAACAAGTATCATAGTAACAACCATTACAACACGCCAGATAGTAATGTACATATTCTTTACGTAATACCTTTATAAATAATAACCATTTGGACACTCAGATCGCAGAAAGAGCAACGTTATCTCTATTTTTTCTATTTACCCGTAAACGAATTACGTCCTTTTGACATAAAATGTCAACGAGTATCATTTTGCGTGCCATAGAGTGCCAGTG
This sequence comes from Cyrtodaria siliqua, assembly GCA_037043455.1. Lineage (NCBI taxonomy): Eukaryota > Metazoa > Mollusca > Bivalvia > Adapedonta > Hiatellidae > Cyrtodaria > Cyrtodaria siliqua. The sequence continues at coordinate 10,113 of JAWPHD010020402.1, read as the reverse complement.
GCATTTCTGACGTGGTCATCTCTGTTGAAAGTACGTATACAAATGAAAAACTTACGGTGAAACTCATTGTTGCCGTGTCATGGCTTGTACATGCAACTTCTGGGCTCACTTGGTAAGAGATTAACGTTGTGTCTTGATACAGGTTTGCTGCAATGATCATAACAAGTATCATGTTAACAACCATTACAACACGCCAGATAATAATGTACATATTCTATACGTAATACCTTTATAAATAATAACCATTTGGACACTCAGATCGCAGAAAGAGCAACGTTATCTCTATTTTTTCTATTTACCCGTAAACGAATTACGTCCCTTGGACATAAAATGTCAACGAGTATCATTTTGCGTGCCATAGAGTGCCAGTGGCATTTCTGACGTGGTCATCTCTGTTGAAAGTACGTATACAAAAGAAAAACTTACGGTGAAACTCATTGTTGCCGTGTCATGGCTTGTACATGCAACTTCTGGGCTCACTTGGAAAGAGATTAACGTTGTGTCTTGATACAGGTTTGCTGCAATAATCATAACAAGTATCATAGTAACAACCATTACAACACGCCAGATAATAATGTACATATTCTTTACGTAATACCTTTATAAATAATAACCATTTGGACACTCAGATCGCAGAAAGAGCAACGTTATCTCTATTTTTTCTATTTACCCGTAAACGAATTACGTCCCTTGGACATAAAATGTCAACGAGTATCATTTTGCGTGCCATAGAGTGCCAGTGGCATTTCTGACGTAGTCATCTCTGTTGAAAGTACGTATACAAATGAAAAACTTACGGTGAAACTCATTGTTGCCGTGTCATGGCTTGTACATGCAACTTCTGGGCTCACTTGGTAAGAGATTAACGTTGTGTCTTGATACAGGTTTTCTGCAATAATCATAACAAGTATCATAGTAACAACCATTACAACACGCCAGATAATAATGTACATATTCTATACGTAATACCTTTATAAATAATAACCATTTGGACACTCAGATCGCAGAAAGAGCAACGTTATCTCTATTTTTTCTATTTACCCGTAAACGAATTACGTCCCTTGGACATAAAATGTCAACGAGTATCATTTTGCGTGCCATAGAGTGCCAGTGGCATTTCTGACGTGGTCATCTCTGTTGAAAGTACGTATACAAAAGAAAAACTTACGGTGAAACTCATTGTTGCCGTGTCATGGCTTGTACATGCAACTTCTGGGCTCACTTGGTAAGAGATTAACGTTGTGTCTTGATACAGGTTTGCTGCAATAATCATAACAAGTATCATAGTAACAACCATTACAACACGCCAGATAATAATGTACATATTCTTTACGTAATACCTTTATAAATAATAACCATTTGGACACTCAGATCGCAGAAAGAGCAACGTTATCTCTATTTTTTCTATCTACCCGTAAACGAATTACGTCCCTTGGACATAAAATGTCAACGAGTATCATTTTGCGTGCCATAGAGTGCCAGTGGCATTTCTGACGTAGTCATCTCTGTTGAAAGTACGTATACAAATGAAAAACTTACGGTGAAACTCATTGTTGCCGTGTCATGGCTTGTACATGCAACTTCTGGGCTCACTTGGTAAGAGATTAACGTTGTGTCTTGATACAGGTTTTCTGCAATAATCATAACAAGTATCATAGTAACAACCATAACAACACGCCAGATAATAATGTACATATTCTATACGTAATACCTTTATAAATAATAACCATTTGGACACTCAGATCGCAGAAAGAGCAACGTTATCTCTATTTTTTCTATTTACCCGTAAACGAATTACGTCCCTTGGACATAAAATGTCAACGAGTATCATTTTGCGTGCCATAGAGTGCCAGTGGCATTTCTGACGTGGTCATCTCTGTTGAAAGTACGTATACAAATGAAAAACTTACGGTGAAACTCATTGTTGCCGTGTCATGGCTTGTACATGCAACTTCTGGGCTCACTTGGTAAGAGATTAACGTTGTGTCTTGATACAGGTTTGCTGCACTAATCATAACAAGTATCATAGTAACAACCATTACAACACGCCAGATAATAATGTACATATTCTATACGTAATATCTTTATAAATAATAACCATTTGGACACTCAGATCGCAGAAAGAGCAACGTTATCTCTATTTTTTCTATTTACCCGTAAACGAATTACGTCCCTTGGACATAAAATGTCAACGGGTATCATTTTGCGTGCCATAGAGTGCCAGTGGCATTTCTGACGTGGTCATCTCTGTTGAAAGTACGTATACAAATGAAAAACTTACGGTGAAACTCATTGTTGCCGTGTCATGGCTTGTACATGCAACTTCTGAGCTCACTTGGTAAGAGATTAACGTTGTGTCTTGATACAGGTTTGCTGCACTAATCATAACAAGTATCATAGTAACAACCATTACAACACGCCAGATAATAATGTACATATTCTATACGTAATATCTTTATAAATAATAACCATTTGGACACTCAGATCGCAGAAAGAGCAACGTTATCTCTATTTTTTCTATTTACCCGTAAACGAATTACGTCCCTTGGACATAAAATGTCAACGAGTATCATTTTGCGTGCCATAGACTGCCAGTGGCATTTCTGACGTGGTCATCTCTGTTGAAAGTACGTATACAAATGAAAAACTTACGGTGAAACTCATTGTTGCCGTGTCATGGCTTGTACATCCAACTTCTGGGCTCACTTGGTAAGAGATTAACGTTGTGTCTTGATACAGGTTTGCTGCAATAATCATAACAAGTATCATAGTAACAACCATTACAACACGCCAGATAATATTGTACATATTCTATACGTAATACCTTTATAAATAATAACCATTTGGACACTCAGATCGCAGAAAAAGCAACGTTATCTCTATTTTTTTCTATTTACCCGTAAACGAATTACGTCCCTTGGACATAAAATGTCAACGGGTATCATTTTGCGTGCCATAGAGTGCCAGTGGCATTTCTGACGTGGTCATCTCTGTTGAAAGTACGTATACAAATGAAAAACTTACGGTGAAACTCATTGTTGCCGTGTCATGGCTTGTACATGCAACTTCTGAGCTCACTTGGTAAGAGATTAACGTTGTGTCTTGATACAGGTTTGCTGCACTAATCATAACAAGTATCATAGTAACAACCATTACAACACGCCAGATAATAATGTACATATTCTATACGTAATATCTTTATAAATAATAACCATTTGGACACTCAGATCGCAGAAAGAGCAACGTTATCTCTATTTTTTCTATTTACCCGTAAACGAATTACGTCCCTTGGACATAAAATGTCAACGAGTATCATTTTGCGTGCCATAGACTGCCAGTGGCATTTCTGACGTGGTCATCTCTGTTGAAAGTACGTATACAAATGAAAAACTTACGGTGAAACTCATTGTTGCCGTGTCATGGCTTGTACATGCAACTTCTGAGCTCACTTGGTAAGAGATTAACGTTGTGTCTTGATACAGGTTTGCTGCACTAATCATAACAAGTATCATAGTAACAACCATTACAACACGCCAGATAATAATGTACATATTCTATACGTAATACCTTTATAAATAATAACCATTTGGACACTCAGATCGCTGAAAGAGCAACGTTATCTCTATTTTTTCTATTTACCCGTAAACAAATTACGTCCCTTGGACATAAAATGTCAACGAGTATCATTTTGCGTGCCATAGACTGCCAGTGGCATTTCTGACGTGGTCATCTCTGTTGAAAGTACGTATACAAATGAAAAACTTACGGTGAAACTCATTGTTGCCGTGTCATGGCTTGTACATCCAACTTCTGGGCTCACTTGGTAAGAGATTAACGTTGTGTCTTGATACAGGTTTGCTGCAATAATCATAACAAGTATCATAGTAACAACCATTACAACACGCCAGATAATATTGTACATATTCTATACGTAATACCTTTATAAATAATAACCATTTGGACACTCAGATCGCAGAAAAAGCAACGTTATCTCTATTTTTTTCTATTTACCCGTAAACGAATTACGTCCCTTGGACATAAAATGTCAACGGGTATCATTTTGCGTGCCATAGAGTGCCAGTGGCATTTCTGACGTGGTCATCTCTGTTGAAAGTACGTATACAAATGAAAAACTTACGGTGAAACTCATTGTTGCCGTGTCATGGCTTGTACATGCAACTTCTGAGCTCACTTGGTAAGAGATTAACGTTGTGTCTTGATACAGGTTTGCTGCACTAATCATAACAAGTATCATAGTAACAACCATTACAACACGCCAGATAATAATGTACATATTCTATACGTAATATCTTTATAAATAATAACCATTTGGACACTCAGATCGCAGAAAGAGCAACGTTATCTCTATTTTTTCTATTTACCCGTAAACGAATTACGTCCCTTGGACATAAAATGTCAACGAGTATCATTTTGCGTGCCATAGACTGCCAGTGGCATTTCTGACGTGGTCATCTCTGTTGAAAGTACGTATACAAATGAAAAACTTACGGTGAAACTCATTGTTGCCGTGTCATGGCTTGTACATGCAACTTCTGAGCTCACTTGGTAAGAGATTAACGTTGTGTCTTGATACAGGTTTGCTGCACTAATCATAACAAGTATCATAGTAACAACCATTACAACACGCCAGATAATAATGTACATATTCTATACGTAATACCTTTATAAATAATAACCATTTGGACACTCAGATCGCTGAAAGAGCAACGTTATCTCTATTTTTTCTATTTACCCGTAAACAAATTACGTCCCTTGGACATAAAATGTCAACGAGTATCATTTTGCGTGCCATAGAGTGCCAGTGGCATTTCTGACGTGGTCATCTCTGTTGAAAGTACGTATACAAATGAAAAACTTACGGTGAAACTCATTGTTGCCGTGTCATGGCTTGTACATGCAACTTCTGGGCTCACTTGGTAAGAGATTAACGTTGTGTCTTGATACAGGTTTGCTGCAATAATCATAACAAGTATCATAGTAACAACCATTACAACACGCCAGATAATTTTGTACATATTCTATACGTAATACCTTTATAAATAATAACCATTTGGACACTCAGATCGCAGAAAGAGCAACGTTATCTCTATTTTTTCTATTTACCCGTAAACGAATTACGTCCCTTGGACATAAAATGTCAACGAGTATCATTTTGCGTGCCATAGAGTGCCAGTGGCATTTCTGAAGTTGTCATCTCTGTTGAAAGTACGTATACAAATCAAACACTTACGGTGAAACTCATTGTTGCCGTGTCATGGCTTGTACATGCAACTTCTGGGCTCACTTGGTAAGAGATTAACGTTGTGTCTTGATACAGGTTTGCTGCAATAATCATAACAAGTATCATAGTAACAACCATTACAACACGCCAGATAATAATGTACATATTCTTTACGTAATACCTTTATAAATAATAACCATTTGGACACTCAGATCGCAGAAAGAGCAACGTTATCTCTATTTTTTCTATTTACCCGTAAACGAATTACGTCCCTTGGACATAAAATGTCAACGAGTATCATTTTGCGTGCCATAGAGTGCCAGTGGCATTTCTGACGTGGTCATCTCTGTTGAAAGTACGTATACAAATGAAAAACTTACGGTGAAACTCATTGTTGCCGTGTCATGGCTTGTACATGCAACTTCTGGGCTCACTTGGTAAGAGATTAACGTTGTGTCTTGATACAGGTTTGCTGCAATAATCATAACAAGTATCATAGTAACAACCATTACAACACGCCAGATAATAATGTACATATTCTATACGTAATACCTTTATAAATAATAACCATTTGGGCACTCAGATCACAGAAAGAGCAACGTTATCTCTATTTTTTTCTATTTACCCGTAAACGAATTACGTCCCTTGGACATACAATGTCAACGAGTATCATTTTGCGTGCCATAGACTGCCAGTGGCATTTCTGACGTGGTCATCTCTGTTGAAAGTACGTATACAAATGAAAAACTTACGGTGAAACTCATTGTTGCCGTGTCATGGCTTGTACATGCAACTTCTGGGCTCACTTGGTAAGAGATTAACGTTGTGTCTTGATAATAATATAATAATAATAATAATAATAAATTCTTTATTTCATGAAGGTACAACTCATTAAGATTATACAAACAATTGCACAACACTTATCTTCCATGAGGCCTTCTGATAACAACAGCAACTTATAAACAATAGCAAGTGAATACATGCACGTAACATTAATAATATGTTTCAAGCTGGCATTAAAAACAAGTATTCACTACTAACACAACTTAATTTGAGCAGAACACCTGTTATCTTGAAATAGAAATAATTTATAATTGTGTTTGAAAGCATAAATAGAAACAGAAGTCCGGATATTTTCTGGGATTGAATTCCAAGTCCGCATGGCAACATAGGTAAAAGATTGTTTTAAATATTCGGATTTAGGTCTAGGATGCTTAATGTCATGTTTAATGCATGATCTTAAATTATATCTGCTATTTTCAGAAAATGTTATTAATTTACTTATGTATATTGGTGTAAGATTATGAATTGCTTTATAAACTAAAACACCTACTTGAAATTTACATCTTGTTTCAAATGACATCTAATTTAACTCATTGAAAAGATTTGCAGAAGGTGTATGTAAAGGTTTTATCAAAATCCAGCGTGCGATGCTTTTTTGTAAAGTAACAACCTTTGTAAAATTTAATTTAGTACAATAACTCCAGAGGATAGATCCATAATCAAATATTGGAACTAAATATGCATTATAGAATAGCTTTTTCATATCAAGTGTCAAATATTTAGATATTCGTCTTAAAAGAGTGAATTTACACGATATATGATTACAGACTTTGCTTATCTGAACATCCCACTTTAGATGTTGATCTATTGTAATTCCGAGAAGTTTTTGAGAAGACACTGATTGTATCAGGCAATTATCTATCGAAAGCGTGAGTTTTCGAGAATGGTTTATTTTATATTTTGAACCTAATAGCATACATGTTGTTTTTGTAGGATTTATAACCATGTTATTTATAGTGCACCATTTATTTATGTTATTTAAGTCAGTTTGTAATTTATTCTCAATGGATGACACATCCAGCCCTGATGTATGTAGCGTGGAGTCATCAGCATACATGTCAACTGAAGCTTCTTTGGAAGCTAAAGGTAGATCATTTACATAAATCAAGAACAAAAGTGGTCCTAGGATAGATCCCTGAGGGACACCTGATTTGATGATTCTCTCCTCAGATTGATACTGTCCAACTCTGACTACTTGTGTCCTGTTAGACAGATATGACTGAAACCAACGTATTGTTAAAGTCGAAAAATGATACAAATTACAGGTTTGCTGCAATAATCATAACAAGTATCATAGTAACAACCATTACAACACGCCAGATAATAATGTACATATTCTATACGTAATACCTTTATAAATAATAACCATTTGGACACTCAGATCGCAGAAAGAGCAACGTTATCTCTATTTTTTCTATTTACCCGTAAACGAATTACGTCCCTTGGACATAAAATGTCAACGAGTATCATTTTGCGTGCCATAGAGTGCCAGTGGCATTTCTGACGTGGTCATCTCTGTTGAAAGTACGTATACAAATGAAAAACTTACGGTGAAACTCATTGTTGCCGTGTCATGGCTTGTACATGCAACTTCTGGGCTCACTTGGTAAGAGATTAACGTTGTGTCTTGATAATAATATAATAATAATAATAATAATAAATTCTTTATTTCATGAAGGTACAACTCATTAAGATTATACAAACAATTGCACAACACTTATCTTCCATGAGGCCTTCTGATAACAACAGCAACTTATAAACAATAGCAAGTGAATACATGCACGTAACATTAATAATATGTTTCAAGCTGGCATTAAAAACAAGTATTCACTACTAACACAACTTAATTTGAGCAGAACACCTGTTATCTTGAAATAGAAATAATTTATAATTGTGTTTGAAAGCATAAATAGAAACAGAAGTCCGGATATTTTCTGGGATTGAATTCCAAGTCCGCATGGCAACATAGGTAAAAGATTGTTTTAAATATTCGGATTTAGGTCTAGGATGCTTAATGTCATGTTTAATGCATGATCTTAAATTATATCTGCTATTTTCAGAAAATGTTATTAATTTACTTATGTATATTGGTGTAAGATTATGAATTGCTTTATAAACTAAAACACCTACTTGAAATTTACATCTTGTTTCAAATGACATCTAATTTAACTCATTGAAAAGATTTGCAGAAGGTGTATGTAAAGGTTTTATCAAAATCCAGCGTGCGATGCTTTTTTGTAAAGTAACAACCTTTGTAAAATTTAATTTAGTACAATTACTCCAGAGGATAGATCCATAATCAAATATTGGAACTAAATATGCATTATAGAATAGCTTTTTCATATCAAGTGTCAAATATTTAGATATTCGTCTTAAAAGAGTGAATTTACACGATATATGATTACAGACTTTGCTTATCTGAACATCCCACTTTAGATGTTGATCTATTGTAATTCCGAGAAGTTTTTGAGAAGACACTGATTGTATCAGGCAATTATCTATCGAAAGCGTGAGTTTTCGAGAATGTTTTATTTTATATTTTGAACCTAATAGCATACATGTTGTTTTTGTAGGATTTATAACCATGTTATTTATAGTGCACCATTTATTTATGTTATTTAAGTCAGTTTGTAATTTATTCTCAATGGATGACACATCCAGCCCTGATGTATGTAGCGTGGAGTCATCAGCATACATGTCAACTGAAGCTTCTTTGGAAGCTAAAGGTAGATCATTTACATAAATCAAGAACAAAAGTGGTCCTAGGATAGATCCCTGAGGGACACCTGATTTGATGATTCTCTCCTCAGATTGATACTGTCCAACTCTGACTACTTGTGTCCTGTTAGACAGATATGACAGAAACCAACGTATTGTTAAAGTTGAAAAATGATACAAATTACAGGTTTGCTGCAATAATCATAACAAGTATCATAGTAACAACCATTACAACACGCCAGATAATAATGTACATATTCTTTACGTAATACCTTTATAAATAATAACCATTTGGACACTCAGATCGCAGAAAGAGCAACGTTATCTCTATTTTTTCTATTTTCCCGTAAACAAATTACGTCCCTTGGACATAAAATGTCAACGAGTATCATTTTGCGTGCCATAGAGTGCCAGTGGCATTTCTGACGTGGTCATCTCTGTTGAAAGTACGTATACAAATGAAAAACTTACGGTGAAACTCATTGTTGCCGTGTCATGGCTTGTACATGCAACTTCTGGGCTCACTTGGTAAGAGATTAACGTTGTGTATTGATACAGGTTTGCTGCAATAATCATAACAAGTATCATAGTAACAACCATTACAACACGCCAGATAATAATGTACATATTCTATACGTAATACCTTTATAAATAATAACCATTTGGACACTCAGATCGCAGAAAGAGCAACGTTATCTCTATTTTTTCTATTTACCCGTAAACGAATTACGTCCCTTGGACATAAAATGTCAACGAGTATCATTTTGCGTGCCATAGAGTGACAGTGGCATTTCTGACGTGGTCATCTCTGTTGAAAGTACGTATACAAATGAAAAACTTACGGTGAAACTCATTGTTGCCGTGTCATGGCTTGTACATGCAACTTCTGGGCTCACTTGGTAAGAGATTAACGTTGTGTCTTGATACAGGTTTGCTGCAATAATCATAACAAGTATCATAGTAACAACCATTACAACACGCCAGATAATAATGTACATATTCTATACGTAATACCTTTATAAATAATAACCATTTGGACACTCAGATCGCAGAAAGAGCAACGTTATCTCTATTTTTTCTTTTTACCCGTAAACGAATTACGTCCCTTGGACATAAAATGTCAACGAGTATCATTTTGCGTGCCATAGAGTGCCAGTGGCATTTCTGACGTGGTCATCTCTGTTGAAAGTACGTATACAAATGAAAAACTTACGGTGAAACTCATTGTTGCCGTGTCATGGCTTGTACATGCAACTTCTGGGCTCACTTGGTAAGAGATTAACGTTGTGTCTTGATACAGGTTTGCTGCA
>JAWPHD010020401.1:0-31880 GCA_037043455.1 Cyrtodaria siliqua | reverse complement strand
AGTAGTTCATGGGGATATATGTATAATAGTATAATAAAATGAATCAATTGAAATCATTTTCAGGCGGTGACCTAGTATGGTATATCTATAGTACATTGAACCACATAATTAGGAATATATTAAGGTCTTTTGATCTGGTTGTTAACTAGGCAGGACATTATCTAGACTGCTTCACGGCGCATGTCCCACCGTTTCAGTAGCAGTCTAGAGACTCTTTTTTTTGTGATAAAAGGCATTTTTTAGTATTAAAGGCCTGTTTTTCTGGCTGAAATGACTTTAATGATTTGTTTGTGATAGCTAAGAACCATTTGCATGGTTGTATGATGATTTAATTTATCAACTTGAAAGGTTTGAAAGTGAAAGTAGAACATATTTAAGAGGTGCCGAATGAATGCAGTTTGTTCACGGTGTCAACAAAGATCAGAATTTTATTTTCTTATATGCAACATGAACCCTACTATTCTCAGCAGTTTTTTTTAGAGAGGAAGGTCTCGTGACTAAGAATATGTAATTGAATCTTAGTTTGAGCTTCATTTTAAAAATATGCTAACTAGAAAGCTTGGACAATATTGCACAGGACTCAATTGGATTTGATTTACTTCCGGTACACCTATAAGTGGCGTAATGTAAATTTTCATTGTCTCTCGGATTTTTGCCTAAACAGTATTTTACTTTTCGGAATGACTTTAGCTCCGACAAAAAATACTTCACGGTGTTTTAAAACGCGTTTTGATTTTTTTCGCATGTTTTTTGCCTCGGAAAGCTGTAATTTGTAGTTTCAGATATTTGAAATCTTAAAATGATGACCAGTGGGCCTAAATTCATCAAATTTTTGAGCACAAGAATCAGACTCAGACTCAAAATCTCATTTCTTTGCAAACCATATCAACACAAAAGTATGAGCAAGAATTGTGATTTTCTGACATTTTCTGTTAAATTACCTTTAAAAGTACTCGTTTCTGTAAGAAAATATAGTAATTTGCTTGTAAAATTGTTTTTATTTGGAATTAAAAAAAAATAGATTTTTGAGTCGAGTCCGTTTCTTGTGCTCAAAACTTTGATGAATATTAGGCCTGGAGAGAATTTTTTCAACAAAACTAGGCTTGTTTGTTGTTAAAATGTAGATATTTGTATTTGCAATGATAATTTAGCATTATAATTTGCAAAAGTATAGTTGTATAGGTGTGACACCACCGAATGCTTCCCCTTACCCCCTAAAATTGAACTTTCTGAGAACATGTGAGACAGTAGTGTAGGCAAAGTATGCTGTCTAGTCATAGAAACTTAACTTTTAATCACAAAGCTAGTACCAGACTTGCATTTATGAGTAACTGGGATGTTTATATATGCATGTAGTGCCACAAAATTAAGGTATGATGCCACAAATACACCAAATTGCCTTGTAAATCGCAATTTGGCATGAAAATCAGCATATCTTGCACTTATATAGCATTTTTGGTAACTAAACATTTTGAATTCTTCATGTTTACTGACTTTTTTAAGCATTTTATCCATTAGACCAAGTACAGATATGCCCAGTGTCATTTTATATAACAGTTAAAGAAAGGTAAAACGGTGAAAATTGTTACAGATTTTTCATCGCTATCGACTGCACTGTACATTTTTGAAATGCCCATATCTTGATCAATACTCAACCGATTCGTGAAAATGTACGATTTTTTGTATGCGTTATATTCTAGGCTTTGCCAGAATAGTGGCTTTTAAAATTCACTCACAATTAGGGGCTCTTTAGATATACAGGAAGTAAATCACTGTGGTATTCATGCCTGGTGTAGTCGAAAAGAGTTCCCAAATATATAATCCCTAACTTTTTGTGATAAAAGGCATTTTTTAGTAATTAAGGCCTGTTTTTCTGGCTGAAATGACTTTATTGACTTGTTTGTGATAGCTAAGAGCCATTTGCATTTGTACGTGCCGAATGAATGCAGTTTGTTCACAGTGTCAACAAAGATCAGCATTTTATTTTCGTATATGCCACATGACCCCTAATATTCTCAGCAGTTTTCTAGACAGGAAGGTCTTATGACTAAGAATATGTAAGTGAATCTTAGTTTGAACTTCAGTTTGAAAAATGGCTAACTAGAAAGCTTATGCAATATTGCACAGGACTCAATGGGATTTGATTTACTTCCGGTACACCTAGACATTATCTCGAATCCCAGCGTGATTCGGACTACCTCGAGGTATGAGGTAATCTTGATCATCTTCGACGCTTGATTTTAAATACAAACGTTTTGACCCTTCGTGCAGAAAAAACTATTTAAAAACACCTGTCTGTAATTATTATTATGGTATTGTTTGATCATCCACATTTAGATCGTCGATATAAGGATGAAGTTTCCCTCTTTGTTTATCTATTAAATTATCATCAAACTTTTCTTTAGAAGATCAGTTCCAGATGTTTGTCTTGAAAACAAGCAAGCGTCGCAGATGATACAGACTACGTATGAGGATATATGAATTAAAAATAAATTATAGTCTTTAATGATGAACCGAAGCATTGTGGTGTAGTGGTTATAGCGTCTGCCTTGCATTCTGGAGGTCGTGGGTTCGAGACCCCCTGACCGACGCGGCCAAAGACTTTTAAAATGGATTAGTCATGTGTAATCCTTGCCTGACGAGCAAATAATGGGTAGTGCTACGACTGATTGACCAGTATCAGAATAATGTTAATTGATAATACTACAAAAAGGGTGGCTATTCATCTTTAAGAAACCGAAAGGGAGGTAGCGATAGGTTTAATCGATAGTATTTAATAGGTCACACTCTAAACCACGAAGAGCGCTGGTAGTAAAATCTTCATGAATAAATGGTGCAAGTATTTGAAATTCTGAGCCATCGGATTGGTTTAAAAAGTAGAGTAAACATTAAATAAAATTATTAAACAAATCTTACCTGCTGACAAATGTGTATCACTTCTTCACTACGATCTTATATAAATCTAATTCGACAACACATGGTATCGTGTTAATCAAAACACAACCGTCTGTGTATATTTTTTTTTATTATGCCGCAGGAAATGTCAACATTTCATTAATCACATGATCTAACAGCCTATTACGAATTATATTATAACCATACACTGTTAATGTCCTTTTAACATTATATATATATATATATCTATATCTGTACACATCTGCATGGCAATACTATAACACTGCTTAACCTAAGTAGATAACATTTTACTTCTGTACACAATTGGTTGAATGCATTGAATATGGGTTTATAAGTGACAACAAACATTCGGGTGTAATTTCGTTCTATTTTTGAAAGTTTACACACGTTATATTTAGAAGGTTAATTCAAGCGTGTGTGCGAATCCATTAAAACATCAATTTTTATCGATCAATAAGCGGCATTGCGATATACAAATAATACCGAAATCGCCAATTACGATTATAGTAAATCGCTGATTGCAAAATCCCAAAATTGCTCTCAGTTTTGCATAGTTTGCAGTTTTTATAGACTTTAAAAGGAACAGGGTTTATGCAGCATTACAACTGCGTGGTAATTAACTTTTGTAAATTTACGCATATGAAGGCCATTTGGGATTTGGGCCTATGAATGTGGCTGTAAAGAATTGGGTGGTACGGTTATTTCTTTGTTTTTGTGGTAATAAAATGGCAGAGGGGCAACACGGTCATGCGTGACAGAGCTTTTTGTCCGTGAGGCATCCAGAGTGCTTGTGGAACGTCGGTGGTTCTACCCAGGAGCCCGCACGTGCACAGGGTCTTCTTCCGCAAATGGAAGCTGGAAAGACGCCATATGAGCTCAGCCACTAGTGCGGCTATACAATTATTGTCCGCGGGCAATTTTCGTCCCCACAAAATCAGAAAAAATACGCATTTTAAAATTGTTTTATTTTGCCTGCAGCGATTCGGAAGAATCGAAGACATGTCAGCACGGCGCGAGTTGTCCGCAGAAAATCTGAAAAGGTGCCGCTTTTAGGTATATACTATTCGCATCTGAACTGATTTTTTCCATTAAAGTCCAATATTTATGGTAGAAAGTTATGAAAGTAACCGATTTACATCAGCTCTATTTGTATCGGATATAACTTAATTGTTTTATTCAAGTGTATCGTGTTCGCAGGTATAATCGCGAACTTACAATGAAATGTTATACATATTTCATGACTTCCTCCTTCCTTTTTTACCCTTTAATTATCACCGAGTGAATAGTTATGCATTAAAGTAGCATTATTTCGATTGAAACTGCATTGTGTTGCGCATATTTACGGCATGATATTTCGATTAAAGTCAAAATTATACCTGATTCAAAGCGATGTGCTACTTTTAATATATGAAGGCTACTTCAAGACTGCCGTGTGTCCCTTTGACACAGACTTTCAGTTCCTATATTAACATAAAGGATATAAAAGTTTCCAAAATAACAGACACAACAGACACAAGCGTTATAGTAAACAGACAGACAGACAGACAGCGAACAGACAGACAGACAGACAGACAGGCAGGCCGGCGCAGACAGGCTGACAGATAATGTTATTCAAACATGAGGTATTACGCCTAACAGTTCACAGGTGAATAGTACATACCTATAAAGATGTATATGAAATACATACACAGTTTTCCAGTTAATGACAAGTTGTATAATTTGAAGGTTATTATGATACACTTGTTTCAAGTTGTTTGGTATTACTGGCATAGAGTGTCCAGTATTGCTCCTATACCATTAGGGTATCCTATTGGTTTAATTGGCGGAGGGACTATAAACCTTAATTTAATTAAGTTATTTAATGGGGGAAAAAATCGAGAGATTATGCTTAACACTTAAGAAACAACCAAGAAAATGTGCTGCACAGTATTTGTTTAATTATATCGTACATGTCAATTTAAGTTGCAGTAAAAAAGTTTTGTTCATGATATATTTGTTCATTTATATCAAAGTTCTTTAATACGAACAAAACCACTAAGGAACACTTTTCCAATTATTGAAAATAACTGATTTAAAACAAATTCCTACAGACCTACTTTAATTTTATTGATTTATTAAACATTTATTAAAAAAAAGGAAAGAAATATTTTTTCGCTTGCACCGGGAATCAAACCTTTGATATCGTGCATTGAAATCAAAACGTGGCAGCTCTACTAACCCTTAGACCACGGCTGAATGTTATATCGGTATGTCAAATTTATGTGATTATATTATATTCAGTCAGTCAACGCCAGCAGCTGATTGGTTTTCTTGTACAATACGCTACTTTATGACGGTTATGTTTTGCGGGAAACCAGCATAGAAATAACCGCGACATCGACTGCATCTTGATCATCTTCAACGCTTGATTGTAAATACAAACGTTTACAAGCGAGCGTCGCAGATGATCTAGACTAGTTCTGTACAACGCTATTTCAAACTTGTCGCTAGCTGGGGCTCAACTATAATGGGGTGTCGCCATTTTGAAAATGAGGATGATAGCAAAAGGCCTAGGTAGGACCAACGTCTAAAAAGTCGTCCCGGCAGCTACCGTGAAACAATCGTGAACGCTACTCAAATCCCGTCATTCTTCGGTATTCCGCCTCGTGTGTATCACGACGCTTCGGTATGTTAAAAAGCTTGACATTTTGATCGCCGGAAGGCAACGGCACAGAAAACAGTGCACTGTGTCTATGTAAACAATATGGCCACTAGCAACACATGTTGATGCATAATTTGCGTTGAGTATTTGTTTTTTACAATGCAGATAAAGGCTTTATCACTGCTTTCATGTAAATAAACTATTGATGGAGCAATCGTCTAAATAACATTGCAACATTTGGATGATAACTTTGATTTTGAATGCAAATTTGTTTTGGCGGGAATCTGAGGCGCGATGACGTAACCAATATGGAAACCTGCGAATTACATTCGAGTACTGCTGCGAAGCAGTGTACGAGATGTTGCGAATCACTGTGAAAATAAAACTCCACATTTCACGATGTGAAATAAAATAAAACTTTTATTTCACCGACAAAATACGTATTTCATTGCTTATCATAAAATAAATGAGTGATATTCGAAATGCCTGTGTTTGATGATTTTATCATAAAAGTATAAATAAAACATGTAAGTATCTCCCAACACTAATAAAACAAGTCGGGCTTACAAAACTATCTCGGAGGCCTCATATTATGCTTTTGCAGAAGCAAGTGTTGATTTACATGAATGTTTAAGTAGCCTAATAAAATCATAGCATACACACCCATACGTTCCGCCGGAAAACATCAATAAATCACGCATAATTTGCGTAAGCAATGATGTTTTCCAAATAACAATAAATTATTAACTTCGCCATAATTATTAAATTAGCTTGCCAATAATATAAATTCGTTAGCAATTATCGAAATTATCACCTGTGTCAAATATAATAATTCTTTAACATTTATATTGTCTTTGTCATAAAGGTATTGGTCCGCGCTGGTAGTGGACATATGGTAAATAAATATATGGTCGAAGATAATTGCAGGACCTTCCGTTAAAACAGTCATGTAAAACAAGAGCGAATGGGTAAGTAATGTGAATTTCTTCTTGTCTTTGTTACACATTTTGTTACTAAAACTGATATTATGTGAAAGGATATACTCGGAATTCATTCCTGATTTGTGTCTCATTATTTCACGGATTTTAAATCAATTGCAATGCGCTTTATACTCCTGTGACAATTAATATTTTTTTACTGAGATTTAAACTGTTATGAAACTGTGTAGACTTCGGTTTTGTCGTTACAGACGATTTTTTTAAATTACATACTGTCCGCGTGTGTGTGTGCGTGCATGCGTGCTTGCGTGTGTGTGTGATTCTAAGGATTAAGTCCATCCGCCCTGTTATCCACCAGAGAATCACGGTACAGCTGGGTACACTAGACATTTTGTCCTTAGCACGCTTTAAGTAATTACTTTCCCGAACGGTCCTATGTACCGGAGTCTAACCTCCGAGCACGTTAAAGAACCATAGGAATGTATTCTTTAGTAAGCGTAGGTCAGATTTCGGATTCCTATTTATCTTTCCTCTCTGTCTGAGGCGGCCATAAATTATTTATTTGTTGATAAGCATTTAGACAACATTAAAGTTATTACATACTGCGCAAGGTTACAGAGAATGATTTAATCGGATATCCAAATTGACAGTTTAAGGACAAAACTTTAATTTAATTTTGGTTATGCACTATTAGGTTACATTTTCTGCGTGAAATAAGAAACTTCACTTACATTTGTATTCCTTCCAAAATACGAATACTTACTCCTTGCGAAGTATTCAGAAAGTGTGGCTGTCTACTTGCTGTGCATTCGTGATCCATGTGCAGTAAAGCTCATTTACAGTTTATATTTTCGATATAACTGTCAGCCAAACCTGACAAATAACACCCGCATGGTCAATTATCCACACAAACGTTTCCCGCTAATTATATCACTCGCAGACAAGCTAAATATAGCATGCGGTTTCACAACAACTATAAACAGAAGACTGAGAGGATACCATGTTATTAAAACAAATATGGCAGCAATTTAACCAAGCATATTATACAAATGTATGGAACGCCATGGCTGTCTTTGCATGAATGAGTTCCTTAGACTGAGTGCATTCTGTAGTATATTCAGCCATGGCGTTCCATACAAATGTGTGTTTTGTTGTTGTTAGAAACATCTGTTTCCGGCTACGTAAACTGACTCTAGTTGTTTTTGTCTGGTTAGGTGTGTAGCAACGCAAAACGTAAGGAAGTGTCGATTCTTACGGATGGCGGGAGGTGTACAGTACTGGTTCTACCCAGGAAAAGTGGGTGGTCTGCCTCCACCACAAAACAATCGACCGTTATATACAACCTTACATGTTTTGAAAATGACGTAAAACACCATACAAACAAACAAAAGCAAACCGTAAAAACATCGCTAAATAGTAAACGCTAAACGAGGCGGGCTGTATCTTTCCTACTAACCTTAAGAAAAAAAAGTGTTTTATTTGTTTGAATGGTGTTTTACGTCATTTTCAGCACATGTTAGGCCATAAATGACAGTTACTTTTAATGTGGTTGAGGCAGACCATCTCAATTTTACCTGGGTTGAAACAGACGTCATCTGTAAGAATCGACACTTTTTCACTTGACAAGTCGAGCTCCCAGTGGGATTCGAACCCGCAGCGGTGGAAGGCGAGAACGTTTTAGACGCAGCGTCTTTACTATCGCGGCAACGGATTCACTAAAGAATAGCATTACAGACTTACATACAAGCAATTGTCAATAACAAGAATGTTAATTTTCAATTTTACAATAATTCCCACGTGTCAAACACGATCAAAGGCTCTGCTGATATCACAGAAAATCGCAGTTATTTTTTTTTCGAAAATCTAAAGCTTTACAGAAGAAATTGTATAAGTATGCAAGCTGATTAATTGTTGAGTCACCTGGAACAAATCCAGACCGCAAAGCAGTTAAGATATTATCGATTTGAAAGAAGTTAAATACGTGTTTAAAAATGATTTTTTCCAAAACCGCTAAGAAGTGCTGTAGTTGGACACGATGATTGATTTTGAAATTGAACAAACGTGGGCTTCCTTCCAAGTTAATGGCACAAGGTCATCCCTTAGAGAATGATTAAATAAAGAACACAAAGGTTCAGATATTTCTGTGGCTAGTACTCTAATAACACTAATAATACTCTAATGGTTAATAGTAGCGGGTGTTAATTGTACCGGGACCTACAGCTTTTCCTAGTGGTAGGGTTTCAAGAATTTGCTTTACCTCAATCGGACTCAGCAAAATGGAACTGAGGGTCGAATCGTTGATAGCCGGTAAGATGGGAGATTCTGTATAAGTGTCATTTATTAAATTATGTTCTCGAAAAAAATCGTTTAAAGGGTTTTTCTTTCTCATAGTCGTCTGTTATAATAGAACTATATGATTGTAGCGACCCGGGGTACGGATTCTTTCCGATTTGAAAACATAAACTATTTTAAGGTTGACCACAAGTTTTTAGTAGATCGATTTTCAATTTTTAGTTTCTCTGACATTATCTGAAGTGGTCTTATTACGTGGTCCAGCCTTAATTTCATTAATCGATTGGAAAGCTTATATTATGAATAGTTTTTATAACCGATATTTCGGCAATAAAACAATATGCGATTACCTCTTTAAATTTTATATTAAATGTTTTAATTTTACAATATGCAACTGTTTAAGCCGAAATTAATTTTTTATTTCATACTCCGGCCAATCCCGTTTTCGCGTCTTGGAGAAGGGGTTGGATGGGGTATGAAAGTTAATACCCGGACCACGTAATGATCTTTGTTTTTCCTAATTAGGTCAATTGTCTCATTTCTAAGTTAAGTAAATTCTTGTCACAACGTGTACTGTGATTAAAACGTCTACAGCATCACTGTTGTGTCCTTTCTCTAACTAACTGCAACTTTTTTTGCTATTTCTACTACTGGTTCAAGTATTGCTGCTGCTACTAAAACTGTTGTTTTTTTCTACTAGTGTTGCCGCTACTACTACTACTGCTTCTACTACTACTGCTGCTTCTACTACTACTACTTTTACTTTCTCTCACCGTCTTTTCTCTGTCTTCTCCTACTTTCTCTCACCGCCTTTTTGTCTGTCTTTCTCTCTCTCTCTCTCTCTCTCTCTCTCTCTTTCTCTCTCTCTCTCTCTCTCTCTTTTTTTCTTCTGTCTTCTACTTTAAACATCTTGGGATTTCCTTGGCATATATATGGAATTAAGTGTGCAGTATAGACAATATACAGCGGAAATTCCCGCGTCGCGTTTCTTTTTCCTTTCAGTATATAATCACAAATGGTTTTGGCTACACGTTCTAACAACATTGGTTAATGCCCTTCCTGATAAAACAGTATACACACAAAGTTAGGACGGTTACTGAAATCGATGACCCAATTCAGATGCAAATTTGGCTGAACTGGAAAAACACACACGACCATTTGACCTTCATTTGCATATGTATTACACTAATGTATTTATGTCATGGCTTTATAACATTGCAAGTTGTTTTACAAATGTAAAAAAGACTTTCCATGTTTAGTTTTGATTGTTTTTTTTTAATTAAAATAAACAACATTGGTATATATTCGCGGCTTAAGACAAACATGTAAGCAATTATTATTTCCTTTTCCAACAACTGTCCGGATTATAAAATAAAATATGCAGAAATAAACTACCTAGATAATCAAATATGCTAAGATTGACGATAGATATTTAGATTTTCAACGTGATCATTCATAACTAAAATTTATGTTATAATATTGCTTTTCCTTACAGACGAAGATGGCGACCCAATTCCTCATTACGTATACACTGATATGCATTGCGACATTTATAGAAGGGATCCAGGGAATATTCTCCCCAAATGGTGCGTTACGAATACGTTTTCTTAGTTACTACTTTATAACAAACTTATTTTCAATTAATTACACTTATTACAACATTCTAAATACAAAATCAATTTATTAAGGAGTATTTATTTTTCAAAAGCAGTAATTAATTATGGAGTGTCATGTCCAAGTTTTTTTAAAGTGTTCTTGGTAATTAGGCTTTCTGAAAAACGTACTCTATTGAATTATTACAAGAAATCAAAAATCTAAATAAAATTATTTTTTTTAGTAGTAATTAATAAACCTAATATTTCTTCTCCTATTTAGATGTCACATACTTCCAAAGAGTTTACTTGTTAAGTGTGAAATCACGGACACTGAACATCCCACAGTCAATATTATTGTGCGCAAAATGTAAATTCGAGATTAGTCTAAATCATCTGCGACGCTTGCTTGTTTGACTTGGCAGCCATTTTATCGCGATTCTGGCGTCGTTTCTGATTGGCTGATACAGACACATCTAAGTCCTTCTATCGAAGATAAACAAAACGACAGAAAGACACTATGTTAATAAAGAGGGAAACTTCAGCTATATATCGACGAACTAAATGATGGTCAAACATACTGTTTCCGGTTCCAATATTATTCTGCACAAATGGTCAAGCGTTATATTTACAATCAAGCGTCGATAGCGATCAAGACTAAATTCGAGATCCACTAATTATTTATACTCATCGCTATTTCTCAGACAATTTTATGTTTAAAATGTATGCTATGTACAGAACAAACTCATTCCGAATTGTATCATGCATATCTTTGCTTTGATAGTGACGGTGCTTAGCTGTACATCCCACCGCGTCGTCGTACAACTTGAAAATGCCGCCGAGGGAGGACTTATCTACATCCAGGGCCGGGGGTCGGCCTGTAGCAGGGCCACGACGTCCGACAAGATGGATTATGAGTTCGAGTTTCACATGTGCGGCATTCAGTATGTAAGTGAACACTGTCCGAATCGTCCTGGCAACAACCTAAAACGACGTGTGTCCAAATAAACGTTGATTTTGGTTGGACGGTGTATATATATTAATTTTATATATATGAATTGTCCTGGAGACAACCTGAAACAATGTTTGCCCAAATTGACATTTATTTTGGTTGAACTGTAAATAGATTTATTACATAACTGTCATAAATTTACATTGAACTATGAATGACGTAATTTTAGTATTACACAATAAAGTTATATCGTAACTTTGCCGGAACAACTTTCTTAACATATTTGTTAAAAACACACTGGTTTAAAGTTAAAATATTTTTTAATTTCTTCTTTTACGTAAAGTTATATTATAAACAGTATAATTAACAGCATAAATTTGATACTGAATTAAATGTCACTCGAAGAAAAAAGGGGTAATTTGGTTAAAAAAACTCTTTCTTTGAACTCGTTTTTTTAAACCAAATTACCACTTTTTTCCCTCGTGACATAAATTCAGCATCAAATTTATGCTGTTAATTATTCTCTATATATATTTGAATCGTCCTGGCAACAACCTGAAACAACGTTTGTCCAAATAGACGTTGATTTTGGTTAAACTGTAAAGATATGTTTGAATCATCTTGGTAAAACAATCTGCCACAAAGTAAGTATACAAGTCAAACAGGAAATTTAGCTTTCACAGAAGACAGTCAACGAAAAACATGCATTAAAACAAACAACAATTACCACGTTAATAAGTAAAAATATGTGTTACATCACAAACACAAACGGGTTGACAACAGGGCTACCGCCTTGAACGGTCAGTGGCAAAACGGCCATTTTGGATAGTTTTTTCAAATATACTTTGATTCTGGTTGAACTGTAAGTGTATGACGAGTATTTTGCTATGCCATATTATTTATATGGATTGACGGTTGAAGCTATTGTTTTTACTATAACCACTTTACGCACACCATTTTGGAATTCGCTCAAGCCTAAAGTATACATCTATTAATTCCTTAGAAGTCAATGGTTAGAATTATTTATCAGAGGGAGTGACTACTGACCTGAGAAGGGTACTATTGCACGAGGCGGCACGCTGAGTGCAGTAGTATCCTTCAATGGTCAGTAGTCACTCCCGAGGATAAATAGTTCTAATCCCTTGACTTATAAGGCATTAAATAGTTGTTTTATTATATATCATAATATAACAGTTTTGATTTTTTACTAATAAAATTAAAATTTGGAGTGTGAGCCGCGACACAATGTATCTGCTACCGCATTGTTCCGGGGGCCCCGTGTAGTTCCGGGGGCTCCGTGTAGTTCCGGGGGCCCCGTTTGGTTAAGGGCAAAGAATAGGGCCACTGCAAATCCCGTTGGAGGGATAGGCAGAGGGGTAGAACCACCACCCCCCAAATTCATGTTCATTTTATCATTTTATGTTCATGCTCATTAAAGGTCTTCATCATGACCCCTGCATTATTTCAGGGGCCATCTCGCTCAAATCACTAGAGCAGTGGCAGAAAAACAATAAACGTGACTCCAGCGTAAATGGAGTGTCTACTATAGAATTTGCAGTTACTCTGCAGTTCTGCAGGTGAGAAGGTTCTAGGCCCATTCTCCATATTTTATCTCGATGTACATGGAGGATGAGCCTGGCATGTTAATTCCTGTTAGGCGCCATATAAACTTTCATGTGTTGGTGCGCCTAAAAGCCCAATTAAATTCAATTCACTTCATTAAACCAGCGCGTGACTGACACAGATCCAATGTTGCACGGCCAGGTGACGCTTTGCTGTTTTTTTTATAAAACGCGTGCCAATGACAAAGATGTACTTTTGCACGCTAAATTTACTATTGCACGGTCACGTGTTGAACTATTGAACGGTTGGCATTTTTACAATGAGAATGGTCAAAACTATTTAATCACACGTGACTGCTTCTAGACCAATGAAAAACGCGTATATTTTATGATATATAATAATAAGTTTTAATCAAAATACACGCTCGCATTCTTGCAGGATGCCAAGTTCCGCGTAATTGTGCAGCAGAACCCGCACTATCAGACCGGATACGACAAGGTGGTGCCCGTCATGTGTCTCGTGGATACTGGCGATCTGTTTGTTACTGGAGTTATCTTCCCTGAGTGAGTGTTTACAGTTTATGCAATTATTTCCTTTTGTGTTTAATTTTTTCACACTTTCTTAAATTATATTAACATTCTATTGACTCGTGACTATGGTTTACTGTAACAATCTATTTTGATTTCTTTTTGCTGCTCCCTTTTCGAGATTCTAAAATGCTATATATTATATAATTTCTCTACGTTATTTAAATGCATGTTTACATCTAAATATATATGTTCTCGATCTTTTGGTAGCTATTTTGTTTCATGTCATTAACTTCAATCATTTAGTAATGTATAAAACGTCTGTTTTTTTATATATGCTGAGTAAGGAAATGAATTTAATAAGCATTGTGCTTCCGTTCCTGATCTTTTATTTGTTGTCATTGTTTATATGACTACGTTGTATATAATTATTAATATTATACCTCATTTGCATATTCCACTCTTTGTTTAATGTGACGTCATCCGGTCCATAAAGTTGCATATTGGCCGGGCGCCCGGTCCGATAGCTATATTAACGGACGTGTGAAAAAAACGACGTCAAAATAAATCATAAAACGTATTGATTTAACTTGTTGGTCAGATTCGGTATAATATAACAAATAATGTATGGTGTTTCGGTCCATATGAAGTTGATGGACTGGGCAGTCAGACCTAGAACGTTATATGGACCTCAGCTTCGCTTCGGTCCATAAAACATTCTAGGTCTGACTGCCTAGTCCATAAACTTGCATATGGACCTCAGCACCATACATTATCTGTTAAATAAAATATGTATGCATATGTATGAATTGCATGTTTTTTTTTTTAATTTTCTCGACACATGGGTGCAATTTGGAAGCACTTGTGGAAAGGGCAGAATGCTTGTAAGGTGTCCGTTGTTAGATATATCCGTGTTTCCGAAAGTCGAGAAAGAGATGTTCAAGTTCAGCTTAGTTTTAATGTACTGTTTTAGAATGATGTTGTTTTATTTCAGAGAACGTCTCGATACGGCATTGAACAAAACTGTAAGACCTACTGTGAGCATGCGCATTATGACGGATACAGATGGCGCTGCTGTACAGGAAGTCACTCTGGATGACAAAGTAAAACTGTCTCTGACACTAGACGATCCGTATCTTAGTAAGTACTACAAGTTCACTTCTAGCTAGACAACTTCAGTTACTTAGAGTTATAGATTTTGTCTAGATAAATGACAAATCCAGAACAAGAGAACAGTCTGTTTAGTTGTTACAAGTGCACAGTTTGTTGAGTAAACGAAATATATCCATTCCTTCACTCATATCATTTGTTCTGTGGGAAGAAAAGAAACCTCTATCTTTTTAAAAATATTTAAAAAAAAGAAGAAAAAAAAAAGAGTTAAAATAGACTAAACAACTTGATTGCGTCCATTAACGAACATATTTCGAAGAAAAACATTTCCATTACTCTGTAGGTTTGAATTGTGTTTTACGTCATTTTAGCACATTTTAGGCCATATATGACCCATTCCTCCTGGGTAGAACCAGTACTGTATACCTTCCACTATCCGTAAGAATCGACACTTTCTCACTTACAAGTCGAGCTCCCTGTGGGATTCGAACCCGCAGCGGTGAGAGGTGAAGGTTTACAACGCAACGTCGTTAACCATTCGGCCACGGAGACGCTCTCTAGATAAATGATAAATCCAGAATAAGAGAACAACCTAGTTAGTTGTCACAAGTACACAGTTTGTTGAGTAAACGAAATATATCCAACTCGTCACTTCTATGATTTGCTCTGAGGGAAGGAACGCGAAAACTATATCTTTGTAAAGATATTTAAAACAAAAAGAGTTGAAATAGACTAAACAACTTGATGAAACAAAACATTTCCATTACTCTATAGGTATTGTTTGTTTTAATGATGTTTTACGTCATCGTTAGCACATATTAGGCCATATATGACGATTGTTTTATGGTAGAGGCAAACCACCCCATTTTTCCTGGGTAGAATCAGTACTGTATACCTTCCGCTATCCCGTAAGAATCGACACTTTCTCACTAACAAGTCGAGCTCTGTGTGGGATTAAAACCCGCCGCGATGAGAGGCAAAAACGTTTACAACGCAACGTCGTTAACCCCTCGACCAGAGAGGCGCTACCGTTGAGTATGAGTCTGAGAAACATGAGGTATACCTCATTTTCAAAATAAACATATATTTTCTCTTTATAACGCAATACAAACCGGGTGTCAAAAACTCGTTTGTCTATATTCAAAGAGCAAAGCGTATTATAATTATTCTGAAATATTTAGTAAATCATGACCTTAACATTTAGAACGATGATACATGGGTCAACGTTTCTGAAAAGTGTTGGTTCTTTATTTCCAGCTTAATACTGAAATATGACTGTATACTTTTGCCATATTAATGAGTATTCTTTTATTTTAATATACTTAACGCCATTAAAAGTGCAAGTTTTTTTATTTTGTATTTATTTCCAAGATCGGTTGTAGTGTGATGTATCCACATGCCCTATGTATTGAAAGAAGTAAAATCGGAATTATGCAATCGATCTTGGAAACATTTTAATTGAAAGTAAACAACAAAAAAAAAAAATGCACTTTTAATGGCGTTAAGTATTCAGGTCTCACACCACAATTAATTTTCCCATAGGGTTACTGTACAGCCTTTTCCAACATCTGAGCTTCAAAGCAGGGCAGCAGACATTGTTGTTGGTTAAATATCTTCAAACATAGCCAAGACCAGTAATTTAAAACAATAAAATACATAAGTTAGCCAGGTTTTTTTTTCTTTCTCGCTCATGTTTTGTGAACCCTATGAAAAATACAAAATTCATACACTATCTAGCTGAATATGTGGTGCTTCGGTCAAACAATTCTGAAATTTGAATGAAACCTCATATCAACATGGGATTTTCTGTATCATCTGTCTTTTACACTGCAGATGTATGCTAAAGCAAAGAAAAACCTATTTTTCAAATTAAAAATTGCCTAAAATTGAGAAAAAATATGTTTTCCTTTTGTCTCTAGGTCCGTGAGCTTTCAGGGGAGATAATAGAGGTGTGAGACCTGAATGTCCCACTTTTTAAGAATTTTACAGCCATACTAATACTGCATATCAATATCACGGATATCACACTTCAGTTGGAAAGTTAGTATTACGATTAACGATATATTGTGATATTTAAGATACATTGTGGTATTTGCGATATATTGCATAAAGTATATATACGATATATTGCGATATTTACGATATTTACGATATATTACGATATTTACGATATTTTGTGTTCTACGAGATGTATGATGTATTGTAATATTCAAGATCTGGTGAGTTCTGCGATAGTTGAGATATACTGAGATATTTATGTTATATTGCGTGAAAAATGCATTTTGATAAAAAAAAAGAGTTTTTATTATTTCAGACGATTTTGATATTAAAGCCAAGGACTGCACTGCTGCGTTGATTCCAATACTGAAAGATGAGTGAGTGCTGTGCATACTGTTTGCACTGTCAGCGATTTTTGTCACCTTTTTGGGAATGGCATCGGAACCCACTCACTTGGGAAATTTCGCTTCGTTTTACCTTAAATTGGGAATTTTTAAAAACAATATTGTATGCTGAAATACTTTGAAAACACATTATAATTTATAATACATATAAACAAATCAATATTGCCATGTGCCGCTTTAATGTCCTTCATACATCTTGTAACGCTGTATTTATATAACTACCTTTCGTCACAGACATATGATTTGTTATTAGGTCTGTGCATGCGTCAAGTATTGCAATGTCGAAAAATATCCAGTAACGCTGTATTTATATTACTACCAAGCGTCAAATACTACTGCAATATCGAAAATAAATGACGTTATTGATATTATATGTATACTTTAGGTGCTCATCAGACGAAGAGCTATTTCCGAACTTCGAAAAGAAAACACGCGGAAACATCACGTCCACGTTCAATGCGTTCCAGCCGACAAACCTTGGCGGTAACCCGGATGTTGACGTATCATTCACGTGCAGCGTCGCCGTCTGCAAAGGACAGTGTCAACAGGTTAATACACTTGCAATGTTTTCAAATGTTGATCTCTAACACCAAACATCTTTTTTGGTCTACCTAAACACAATACACTAATTAAAATCCCAGATTTCATTTGAAATGAATGTAGAAAACGTCCGGAATCTGTGATTACCTTACTCCCGATTTTCTTTCTTTTTTTTGGCTCGTGAACATGTTCGAAAGATATACTCCTGTACATGAATCTCCCGGTTAACGTCCCCATCGACATGACTTCTTAAATTTAAAAGCTAAATGTTTCGCTATGGCCGTTCGTTTAAGAGGCAATAACTCGACCACTAGCAGTTCGTCAGCATGTATGCGGTAATTTTTTCTTTATACTGTGTTCTTTTTACGTTAACGTGGTTTTTACAAAGTAAAATACATTTGGCGATTGTTGTGTCACGTGTACAGCATGGCATTCACGTAGGGATCACTTTGTCCATCCGTCCGTCAAACTTTAACTTGCAACCAAATCTTGGCCATAAATAAAATAGCATTTGACCAATGTTCATGAAACTTCATACACATCTTCATCTTACCCAAAGGATTGCAGTTACCCATGTCCAATCATTCAGAATTTTATTTTTAACATGCAACCTAACCTAGCTCTTATTGAATAGGACCACTGCAGATCCCGTTGGAGGGGAAGGCAGAGGGGTAGACCCCCCCCCCCCCCCCAATTCATGTTCATTTTATCATGTTTTGTTCATGCTCATTAAAAGTCTTCATCATGACCCCTGCATTGTTTCAGGTGCCATCTTGCTCATATCACTAGAGCAGTGGCAGAAAAACAATAACGTCGCTCCAGCGTAAATGGTGTGTCTACAATAGAATTTGCAGTAACTCTGAAGTTCAGGGTGAGAAGGTTCTAGGCCCGTTCTCCGTATTTTTTCTCGATGTACATGGGTGATGAGCCTGGCATATTAGTTCCTGTTAGGCGCCATATAACCTTTCATGTGTTGGTGCGCCTTAAAACCCCAATTCAATTAATTTCAATTCTTCTTGACTTATGGTCATGCAACTTTACAAAATTCTTCCTAATAAATTATTTAATGTCGTTGGCATGTCCAGTAATTCTGAATTTCCATCGGGCAGAGTTTTGCCCCTTTTCATAAAACTGACATAGCTAATAACTTTGCAAAATATTGGTCTATTGTCATAACACTTTATAACATTTTTCCTTATCAGTTAAGTGAATGTTTCAAGTCAATGTGATAAATAAAATCTTACAGTCGAGTGTATTGTCGGTGAATCACAAGAGGCTCGCATCCTATCATGTTATCCAACTCGTTAATTTAAGTCAATAATCACAGTCACTGATACACAGTCACTGATACACAGTCACTTAAACGCAGTCACTCATGTAAGATTCTCTATGTATATCAGTTTGATACTGATATTTTAAAAGTGTTGTTCATGGCTGTTCTAGATTAGCTTGTTATTCAATGAAATCATAACATCATCTACTTGGAATAATATCAACATTTTAAATTAAATGTAGCATACGTTTGTTTGACGCATTGGTATTTACCGAGTGAATTTTTATATGCATGTAAATCATATTTAAAACCATATTCAAAATATATGTCTAACAGACCGTGTGTGGTGAAATTGTCGGATGGGGTCGGAAGAAAAGGGATTCCGACGACGATATATTTGAGAACGTCACCGTCGGTATTACTCTTAGGGTAAAAACGCCACACGTAGACGCACAAAGTACGTACACATTTAATAATAATAATATAATAATAATAATAATAATAATAGTAGTAGTAGTAGTAGTAGTAGTAGTAGTAGTAGTAGTAGTAGTAGTAGTAATAATAATAATAATAAAATAATAATAATAATAATAATAATAATAATATTATTATTAATAACACTAAAATTAATAATAATAATAAATATATAAAAGTAAGGCGTATTTTTACTTCTTACTTCAGTATCAACATCTATCAGATTATGTTAAACTACAATCGTTCGATCCATAACATCAATAACCATAATCCTAACTCTCTCTGTCGAACGCCGAGACTTACTTCCCTGTGGTTATATTTTTGTATTAACTTATTTACCTTTTAATCACTTGTGTACTAACATTGCCAGATATTTTAAATAATGCATTTTTGGATGATTTTTTTAACTTGTCTTTTAGAAAAGACGCTTTCATGATGGCTATATTTTGACGAAACTGAAGTTTGTTTCTAAATTCATAAATTCACAAAACTCATTATCGTGATATTTTAAACATTACAATTATACTTTTCTAAAGACATTTCAATATTTTGTCTGCAGAAACATCTTCTGAGGAGTACTGTGCTGAGAAGGTTGTCGTTACCACGGTAACGACGTTTACTGGGGCAACCTTGATATTTTCGTGGATCGTCTGCGCCTGTGTCATGTCAAAGGTTAGTTTGAACAAGATTTTTGGTATACCGGATATGGTTATCCGCGCTTTAATACAAGGAAGTAGACAGAACGGTTAGGTCACGTGATTATTCAAAAAAGTTATGACGATGTTTATAATAATTCCTTTTGCGTGATCTGCAAAGATAAAATATAGACCTATATTAAATAATTCCAATTTTTATTTCTATGAGTTATTTTTTTTAGTAATTTTCTGCTATCGAGCTTCGGTTTGAAATGTTTACATATGCGTTTCGATTGAGGAGACCTAAGTACGTATTATTTTGTAGTAAAATAGTCCCGATTAAAACTAAATGGTTTTCATGCATTATTTTAAATCTTGCAATATCTAATTTGCAGATATTCTGAAAATTATATTTACACAAGAAATAAACTTTGTCATATCACTCCGCCGTCAAAACATTCAAAATAGGCACCACCAAATCGTTCCCATAAGGTTACAGTACAGCGTTTTGCTTACCAGCACTTTCCAGTACCACATAGCTCTTAACAAAATTACTAACCGAAGATATAATATCAAAATGTAGAAAATAAGTCGTGTTTCTTTCGATTGCCATGTCAATCAGCAGCCGATAGTTGGTGGTGTCACGATGTTGAAGTTATGTAATGGCCTCTGGGAGAGATTGCGGATACCCATGAAAAATTAATGTAAAAATTATTATATTATTCATGGTGCGTATAGTGAACAATATATATCACATGATGCATGGATACATTTCAAAATACGCTATCGATGAAAACTTATATAAATTCATATCCTGATATTAATGGATAAGGTATGGCTGACATTCTTGGGGTGATATACTTATAATCGTATCATGTTTTCATGGCCTTTTTATAAAATTTAACAAAAATATGCAATAATATAAAACTTAATGCTCGATAGACCAGGTCCCAACTATTGTATCATATACGATGTATATTACAACATAGAAAGGCTATTAAACGATGTTGTTTTGCATTAAAATGTGTTTAAAACTACAAATTATGACCATTAAACGATGTTTAAAACTCCATAGTGTAGTATATTATATATTCTGTGATGAATTATAGAAATTTCCCAGTTTGAGAAAATCTATAACATATCCCTTACTCTATTGTGCTATCTCGCCTCGTGCGCAAGATAGCACAGTAGCCAAATGTTATGAACTAAACGATAGACGTCACGATATTACGTCACGAATTGACGTCATAATATTACTCCGCGCTGTCGCCAAAGGAGTGACAGAAGAAGGAATACTTGTGTCAAAAGACGATTGGAAAGAAATTCATCACATAATATATATTATACAATTTAATTAACATTTTTGTCGTGATACGGAAAATAATTCACTCGTGAGAAATATTCTTTCTATATCGCAAGAATCTTTCTCACTCGGGAATTATTTCCCGTATCACTTCAACAATGTTAATTAAACTCTATTTATTGCATACTTAAACTGAAAGTAATCTCCCAGTTTGTATATTTTCTATAAATAGCTTAGAAACTTTGGCAAGCAATCTTCTGGACCCAAGAAGCCGAGCGCGTTACGCAGGATGTCAGAAAGGAACATAAACTTTGCAAAGAACGTCGGTCGTCGGCTATCAACCATGCTTAACATTCCCGTCGGTTACGACATGAGAGACCCCAGAATGATGGACTCCATCCCCGATTTTCAACCGACTCCGCAGATGAATAGGCGGGAATCAGTCACTGTAAGCTACGTTGACGTCAAGACAAATGATGATGAAGTTAACCATGAATGCGTGTGTAGATTAAGAAAGAGTTTCGTGCACACAAGCGTACAGACAGAGAGTGCGAGTGTGAAATCATTTTCAGAGTCACGTGATCGCTTTCCATCGCTAAATTCGGTAATCCAAAACGCGCCACAGATGCAAAATCCTATCACCTCGCTTTCAATAAAATCGATTGCTACAAACTCTCATTGCCAATCCAAAATTAAATCAAACAAAGAAACCACAAATAATGGCGTCATAGCCAAAGCCCAAAGTGAATTAAAGAAACACAAATCGGTATCAGACGTATATGCAAACATCGTTAAGACAACAGACTGCATTGTTTCACCTGTGTTCTGTAAGGATTTAGTTCCCACCACAAAGGCAGATAAATCGGATACAGCAGCTTGCATTTATTACACTGCCGATGAAGTTCCGATGAATCGCGAAGTTTGTCTCTTTACGCCTCCCGCAGATAAAAACGCAGATGCACCTTGGCTAAAACCTTCAGAAATAAATATTAAAAAGACCGTAAACATTATAATTCCCGGTGGTAACGTAAGTCCTGATTACAAAGATAATGCTCGGGACTGCAAAAACGACAACATCACTGATGATGCTGATGATGATGATGATGACGACGTTTTTATCAGTACCTTTACCGACAGAGCAAAGGTATCGAGAGATGGGACGAACACACCAACTCGCGATTATGAATCAATATTCGAACCGAGCAGTTTAACTTCAAATACGACATCAAATGATGGCTCATCAACACCGCCGCGCGATTACGAAACCGCTTCCCAGGATACGAGCATGCTCAGTCGTCCAACATCAGTATTCCGAACAGTTATCAACACTTATGCAAACAAACAAAGTACACCGTTGTCATCTGCCGTTGCGTTATCAAATAGTTCAATTTCTTTAGAAAAAGCAAAACAAAATAACCAAGTGTATTCAGTTTCTAGTGAGGCAAAGCACAGAAAGGGAAACGGTGGCGAGTTAGCAAGACTTCGATCTTACAGCGGAAGTAGTTTAAATTGCGCGCTTTCAGTTAACGATCACTTGACCGTGAATGACGAACCTGTGTATGAACCCATCGAGTTTGGCGCTCAGGTTAAAAGGGAGAGAAAATATTCAACGCATGTGTAAACAAACATTGTTTTTTAAAAACTGATCATGCCGTTTACACTCGTGTACTCACTGATAAGTAAACATATACAAGTATATACACGCACAATTGCACACCAAATCAAACTTAAATATATTGAATATAATTCCAACCTCATTATCATATTTTCATTGGATAAAACCTAACACGTGATGTTGTTTTCAAAAAAGAATTTCTCATGCATGAACTCTTCTTGTAGGAACTACTTTTCTAAGCGATAGTCGTTGTATTTATTATTGTATATGGAATGGGTTTCTCAATTTTAAATTTCGCTTCCAATCGAAAGACCGGAATTATAACTATATCGATATATGTGTCACAGACCTAAGAACGGACAGTTTATACTTGCATACAAACACATGCTATCCTGTTATTATATTGTATTGTACATGCATATAGTCAAAATTACTGTGGCACTTGTTTTAAGTTTTAATAACTTCCAATACTAATATAAGAATGCTGAAAACATGTTTTCGACTCCTAAAGCAAATCAATTTATTTTCTCTCAGGTGTAAATGTATGTTTAATTCGAGTTGTTTTGGACAGTTTCAATAAATAAACTTCATATTCCTTTCATAGTTTCATATGTGATCGCGTTCATTAATAAGTTTTGTCTTACTTTTTTGGGACATGTGCTTGTCCATAATACCAGACTTGTTTTAAATGTTAATTAAATAATACGGATTAAAGAACACACCACTTTTTACACTTAATAGCTTTGGAAATCGCTGAAATCGGTGATAAAATAAAGAACATTCAGCCAAAACTTGATTTTTGATAGGGTATTTCTAATACAAATTGCTATTGCTATTGCTATTGTTTTTAATTTTTACACAAAGTGTGTGAGATGTGAGAGACTGTGTTTACTTGTGTCAAGATATTAGCATGAACATTTTATCCCATCTTTATAAACAACTAGTTTTCTATTTAGACTTTTTGTCTTCCTCAGCAACAAGGATATACGTACTAGAAAATAGATTTTGGCCGAAATATTTTGATTTCATTTTAATTTGCATAAAACAGCAAATCTCACCGATTTGTCATTGAGCATTACTAGTTAAACTCTTAGACGTAAAATTGGGAAATATCTATAAAATTATAGTTTACGCACTGTCACTGTAAATTTCAGGTTACACGTGTTGAATTTATCGACCAATAGAATCATTTTTCAATGACGTCACAGCCGGAAGGAGGGAAACATGGATGCCGATTCGGTTAATATTTTGTTTTGAACACACACCTCGCTTAATGCTTGTGTTACAGTTTTGAACTTTTGTTTTTAACAGAAGATGGATTGGTAGTATGAGTATAAGTATAGATATTTCGTTGAAAAAGGACAACATTTAAAAAGTATGCAACAACTTCTTGCTTGCAATGTTTGAAATGCTGGATATTAGCTGTTTGAAATGTTTCCCTCCTACATGTCTTGGCAGTCTGAGGGATTTTATTGTCAATTATCGTTTCGTTTAATGTTGCATATTAATTTACGATGTTAATACTTTACACTGTTACCTGCATTATTATATGTTAATTTTAGTCACATTATAATTGTGTGCTTGATGTTGAGTTTATGGCAAAATGACACTTACGCATCTCAAAATGCCGAAAGAAAACTCGTAGAAAGAAACAACATGTGTATATACTTTTCATATTGTAATATTTCTATCTCTATTACTCGTTGTATTTTTTCCTATTTTTTGTTGGTTGAAAACAAATACCTATAAATCATGCCACTCGTATAGTATCTGTAGTTATTGGACCAAGGGAAATAACCCTTACTTGTTTACCTGAGTAGTTGAATTGCTTTCAGTTATTCCCTTGACATTTGTATATATAATTTGGTTAAATACAATACATGTATTGTTAACTTTAGAAATATATGAACAAACAACAACACAAAAGCAAAATTCACCCACTTTGCAAGTTGTTTGTATATTGATATTTGCATCGCTAATGCCCACTGTTAATTTTTATAGGTTATTAGATTTGTATTGGGATATATGCACGAGTTCTTCAGCGTAACAATATTGCGCGACTTTAGGAGCGATGTATACACAGAAGAACGAGTGCATATATAACAATACAAATCTAATAACCTTTTTATTGCATACGCCTTTTTAATATATAAACGAATAATAAGAATAAAACAATAGGTTTTAGCATTTAATTTTCATGAACAAAACATTGCACTAATCACGAACGAGTATACATTACACACCCAAAATGACTTTACTACACGTCAATATGAGAGAATATGAGCGAATATTGACGTTTCCTGTTACACTGGAAGTAAACGGAGCTTGTAAATGCGTATGCAATAAATAGAGGATCTTACATGAGTACTCATTCATTATTGAATTTATTAAACAAGTTGGCAAAATGATATAATGCGAGGCTCTTGCCGAGCATTATATCATTTTTTTTTGCTAACGAGTTCAATAAATTCAATAATGAATGAGAACGAATGTTAGATTCTATTTATCACATAACTTATAACGTCACATTACGTAAGAAAACGTACATTAACGTGACGTCCATGACGCCATTAACGTTATGTTATACCACTAGTGGAATATCAAAAATATTGAATGGTGTTGTACTCTTCCACACCGCATGTTATGTGATAAATACATATATTGCTCATGTTGTTATCCATGTTGTATATGACTTGAGTGTAAATAATCTGTTCTGTTCAAAATAAACCTTACACAGAAAAGAAAACATCAAACAAGCCGCTGAGTAACATTTAGTATTTTCCGATGTATTGATGTGTATTGTAATTTTAAACTCAGGAATACGAGTGCTGTCTAGTTTTATTGTGTTTAATAGTGACAGCTTACTAGCTATTCTAACACACTTTAACCACGTCCTGCATTCTGGCTGTGTCGTCTTATAAATATGTATATGAAGATAATTGAATTGAACTGAATGTTTTTTAACGGCTTATCAACACAGTATAGGTAACTTAGAGCCGCCCCAGAGAGAGGGGAAGGTTACATAGGAATCCGGGAACCGTGCCCTATTCTTATTGTCGAATAGATTCCTATGGTTCGTTAACGTGCTCGCAGGATAGATACGGGACCGCCCGGTTTACGTCCCCATCCGAAGGACGAGGTCTTGACCAAGAACACACCGTCGAAATTCAAAATTCAGTGGCACCACGGAGGATGGAATCCGGGGCCTCCGGTTACAAATCCGCCGCGTCACCGACTGCGCCACGCCAGCCCTCTCAGTGAAGATAAAACACTTTATTATATACCTATCAATAATATATACATAGTACCTTCATTTTCTTACAATGGAATACAACAACCTGTATCACACTGCAGGTTATCACTATGCTACTAAAAATAGAATTAGTATCACTATCTTACTAAAAATAGAACAACGGCTTTTTCTAATGATTCAAGCAAGTTTTACGCCACTATGCGCGAGAACGTCAAGACGACGTTACGTCATACAAACAAAACAAGTAGGTCAGACCAATGAACACCAACACCTTAAAACTACAAACATTTTCCCGCTGCACTTTATCGAGAAATAATATGCTTTATTGAATGTGTATGCAATAGCAATGCAAATATTTCTATGTTAATGCTGTGTAAGAGGTATATAATAAAAGGATCATTACAAGAGTAACGTGTTCTGGAAGTTTGTATCACCTCGAGTAGGTAAATGCCAGATCAAGGATCACACGAGAGGCTACTCCGCCTCTCGTGTGATCCTTGATCTGGCATTTACCTAATCGAGGTGATACAAACTTCCAGAACACGTTACTCTAGTAATAAATACTATTATATAAATAGTTTGAAAATTGGTAAGGAAATTGTTTTTATTCCCCGTTTTTTGTTTGCTTATATAGTACGCCGAGTAAAAATACTATGACAACCAGTTACTCACTTTTATACGAACTTCAGACTAGTCTATAATCAAGGAAGTGGACATAAAAACTAGATTGAAAAGGTTTATTACTTGTATTACTTGGACCAAGATACACAAATATAGACTTTATATTCTGCACCTTACCTAACGTAGAGCTATGAATGCACCCGTTTGACATTTAAGTAGAGCATGCAGACCGATGTATTCCGCCATTTCTGTGAGGTTTCTGAAGACATAAACACGTGTCTGTCTACATAACTACAATACATAAACACGTGTATGTCAACATAAATACAGACATAAACACGTGTATGTCAACATAACTACAGACATAAACACGTGTCTGTATACATAACTACAATACATAAACACGTGTCTATCTACATAGCTACCATATTGCAATTGAATGCACCAGACGTCATAAAAACACACTTCCATTCATGATATAACGATGTTTGTTGTTACCAATAAGTTAGTTTGCTCTTTACTCCCGCCTAGCTCTTGAACTTCCGGTTCTTTGTTTTCTTTATCGTACTATTTGGCAAGTGTTAACGTCAATCCCGTCATTCTTTGGGATCCCGCCTCGAGTGTATATCGAACTTCGGCATGTTCAAAATCTTGACATTTTGTTAGCCGGAAGGCAACGGCACAGAAAATAGTGCACTGTTGCTATGTAAACAATATCACCGTTGGCCACACGTGTTGATGTATAATTTGCGTTGTATGTTTGGTTTTTACAAGGCAGGTGAAAGTTTTATCACTGCTTTCATGTAAATAAATTAATGGAGCAATCGGCTAAATGACATTGCATTATATGGATGATAACTTTGACTTTGAATGCAAATTTGTTATGGCGGGAATCAAAGGCGCGATGACGTAACCAACATGGAAACCTACGACTTACATTCGAGTAAAGCTGCGAAGCAGTGTACGAGATGTTGCGAATGTGTTAACGTGTTTGTTTATGCATTGCACTATGTCTTTAGAAACTCCGCTGAAATAGCGAAATGAGTCATACTACGCCCCTCGTAGGATTGGCTCACTTATCATATTGTCCTATTTTCCCGTTTGCAATAAACGTCCCCCAAGAAAATAGGACAATACGATATGTATCAATGTGTTGCCATTTTAAATTGAGAATCACGTCATGATGGCTTAGTAACCGGATATTTGTATTTTCTCTTTGGAACGGTTACACACGTTTACATACTAATGACATTTCCGGAAAGTGTGTTTCGTCCATTGTATGAAAACGGAAATAATGATACAAGTAGGTAATGTAAGAGCTCAAGTAAAACGAGAATCCAGGCACAGATTTTATTAAACATGAATTCAAAAAGGTTAACAATAAATTCAAAGACAAGTCTGTGTTCATACTGCAAAGGATGTATTTATCTCCCTTTGTTACATATATTTTATATTGTTCATATTACAAAGACAAGACCATGTTGAATTTAAAACTTTCCTAAAACAATGTCAGTCTGTTTTGAAAATAAACATTTTACTACCTAGCAAAATTGTTTTGTGCTTTAAATACATATATCTGAATTTAAATATCTGAGTGTTGACTGATTTATTCGAAAGAATGAATGAATGTGTTCACTGCACATCGACACATATAGATCACATTGTGTGCGTAAGAAAGCTGATGAAAATGAACAATGCAACCTTTTCGAATGAGACAATGTATATAGATGGAAACATTTAATTATTGTATTCATTCGATATTTTGTTTCGAATGCCGGCATAAGTGTTCGAAATAGAATGGAAGAGACAATGTATGTAGATGGAAACATTTAATTATTGTATTCATTCGATATTTTGTTTCGAATGCCGGCATAAGTGTTCGAAATAGAATGGAGAGACAATGTATGTAGATTGAAACATTTCTTTCTTGCATTCAGTTGATATTTTGTTTCGAATGCCGGCATAAGTGTTCGAAATAGAATGTAGATGGAGACATTTCATTCTTGCATTCAGTTGATATTTTGTTTCGAATGCCGGCATAAGAGTTCGAAATAGAATGGAAGAGACAATGTATGTAGATGGAAACATTTCATTCTTGCATTCAGTTGATATTTTGTTTCGAATGCCGGCATACGTGTTCGAAATAGAATGGAAGAGACAATGTATGTAGATGGAAACATTTCATTCGAGCATTCATTTGATATTTTGTTTCGAATGCCGGCATAAGTGTTTGAAATAGAATGGAAGAGACAATGTATGTAGATGGAAACATTTCATTCCTGCATTCATTTGATATTGTGTTTCGAATGCCGGCATAAATGTTCGAAATAGAATGAAAAAGACAATGTATAACACTCGTAAGGAACACCATGTGCTGCATGCTAAATTCGTCAACTACGCTAGGGAGTGCTTCCGTGAGGACTGCTCGCAGAGCCTCTATAGCCAGTACCTAAGGAATTCAGGGACACGAATCGTGGCAGGAATCTCAACTGTCCCTTTGAAGATTATTCCCCTGTCAAGCTTGTGAACGTAGCCAAGGTCGAGTTGGACTTGGTCGTATCAGAGTTGGCTTTCTCCACAACTATGACATCTTTTTCAAGTCGGCGGTGTTTCTTCCATTTCAGGCAAAATATGACACACACCGCCACAATGGCGAGTAGAAGCACCGCTAAAAGACTGAAATGAAACAATGCCATTTTGAATAAAATGTTTAATTGGTAATAATGCCATTAGTTAAATCAACTCTATTTATAAATGGTTTAACTTAAGAACATGGTAATATAATGATGGTCAAAATAATAATGTTAAACACATCAGGACCACATTATATTTGATTTAATTCAGAGTCATCACGCTCTTGCGCTTTGGAGCTGCATACCTTAATTCCATTAGTCGATGGGAAAGCTAATATTCGCAGGATTTTATAACGGATATTTCGACAATAAAACATGTTTAAAACTTTATTTTAAGGAAAACATGCAATAATCTGTATAAAATTACCTATTAAACGTTTTAATTTTACAATATGCTAACGTTTTAAGCCGAAATTAAGGTTTTACAAAGTCTCTACCGCCGTCGTTGTCCAAATATGGCTTTACATATGTTAGGGCAGGAGATAAATCCCCATTTAATATTATTTGAATTAATTCGGATTGAAAAGCAATACCATGTCTCCGAATATCCCATAAATTTAACTTTTCTTGAAGAACAACGAAATAAAATATGAATTGTAACATTCATGCGTGAATCGTAGAACTATTGAAGCAGTATTTCACAAGAAAGGGAACATGGTTACCTTAGTAACATTACCCAAAACTCAGACTTGTCCAGACACACAGAGTTATCACCCCGCTCAGTGGGGTTGACGCTGTTTGGATCCTCTGGATTATTCGTGGTGTCAAACTTGCCTGGTTGAACAAATTGGAAAGGAAAAATACATTATCCGAAATATTTTTTTTAAATTTCAAAAACTGTGAAATATATTATTTATTTAAAGACACTTCAATATTAACATGTCAGATAATGCTCTAAAACATTAAACACATTGTTTGTCGTGAGTTGGAGTACATGTTACTACTTTTGTCATTCAAATAGTTCAATTTGTGATAATTTAAAAGTGTGTAAAATTCTCACCTAAATAAACACTAACGTTGTCCGTCAACGTAAACGTTTGAGTAGAATTGTCGACCTCTTCCCCATCGTCAGACCTTCGTCTTCTGGTAGCAGAACAAACAGGCTGAAAAGAAACAAAGTAGTTCTAGCTTTACATTTTAGCCAGGGGCAATTCCGTCTATATTAGCACGAAGCTAGCATAGTACTGACGTAAGCAAAGAAGCAGCAGATTTTGCTAGAGACTATTCATGTCTAATTCATTGCAGCAGTTTTTGCTAGAGACTATTCATGTCTTATTCATTGCAGCAGTTTTTGCTAGAGACTATTCATGTCTTATTCATTGCAGCAGTTTTTGCTAGAGACTATTCATGTCTTATTAATTGATTGGCATTTTGTCGTAGTGTCTTTTATCTCCAACATACACATGTCCTTCTAGCAAGGAGCATTATGCAACTTTTTTTAGATGAATGCTATTTTAGTACAGTAAATGCATTTATTTCTGTATATCCATCGAACTTTTGTTTAATTCAGACGAATATGAACAGAATATAAGGTACAAAGAAACAAAGTAGAAGGAGTGCTGTGGTTTACTGGTATAGTGGTAGGGCATTGGACTCATGATCTAAAAGTCATGTGTTTTATCCCAGCCATGACCGTATGTGTTATGTCTCTGAGCAAGACACTTTATCTACATTTGCTTAGTACTGGTTCTTCCCAGGAAGACATTGAGATTGATTGAAATAAGTTCATGGAATAAATAAGTTTAAACTAAAGTAGAAGGACAGAACAGATAAAACAGGTTTCACATTTAAAGGGACACGGCAGTGGTTGATATTTTCATTTGCGTATTTCCGTTAGTAAAATGCTCGCTATCTTCCTACATGCCATACTTTAAGAGTATTTGATTACTTACGTAGCTACAGCCACCAAGACTTGTGAGACAAAGATCCACTCTGCAGACAAACCGAGTATTTACGGCAGTTGATCGTAGTTTTAAAGACGGCACTGTCGGCAGAAACGCTTTAAAATACGAGTGTGCTGACGGAAATCGGTCTGGACTTGAGTACGAGTAAGAAAAGTCACTGAGTAGTCCGCCGTAAATTGGACAACTGAAAAGTAGTGTTGGAACAAAATATATTTATTCGAGCTTACAGCGAGTTTTCAATCAATATACCTTTATGTGAGGAAGCTATCCAGCTGGCTTGCGGAACGTCGGTGGTTCTACCCAGGTGCCTGCCGGTGCACGAAAATTGCCCGGAGTGGCACCTGAGGTCTTCTTCCACCAATAGAAGCTGGAAAGTCGCCATATGACCGTAGCTGTTGTTGCGACTATAAAATCCAATTCAATCAATCAATCAATCAATCAATCAATCAATCAATCAATCAATCAATCAATCAATCAATCAATCAATCAATCAATCAATCAATCAATATACGAACGAGCTTCAACGAAACAACATCTATAAAATCAAGGATATACCTTACTATGAGAGTGTATCATAATAAGGTTAAATTTTGTGGACTAGTCTTCCACCGGAAATGAAAAGAAATGGGATTTTAAGTCCCATGTACAAATCATATTATTAGTAGGATGTATTGGGACATGCCTCCACCACGTATA
>JAWPHD010020400.1:0-31881 GCA_037043455.1 Cyrtodaria siliqua | reverse complement strand
CTTACACATATATATTCAGTTCTTACAAATATATTCCGTTCTTACGCATATATATTCCGTTCTTACGCATATAGATTCCGTTCTTACGCATATATATTCCGTTCTTACGCATATATATTCAGATCTTACACATATATATTCCGTTCTTACGCATATATATTCAGTTTACACATATATACTCAGCTCTTACACATATATATTCAGTTCTTACACATATATATTCAGTTCTTACACATATATATTCAGTTCTTAAGCATATATATTCAGTTCTTACACATATATATTCAGTTCTTACACATATATATTCAGTTCTTACACATATATATTCAGTTCTTACAAATTTATCTTCAGTTCTTACGCATATATATTCAGTTCTTACGCATATATTCAGTTCTTACGCATATATATTCAGTTCTTACACATATATATTTAGTTCTTACGCATATATATTCAGTTCTTACACATATATTCAGTTCTTACACATATATATTCAGTTCTTACACATATATATTCATTTCTTACACATATATATTCAGTTCTTACACATGTATATTCCGTTCTTACGCACATATATTCAGTACTTACACATATATATTCAGTTCTTACCCATATATATTCCATTCTTACGCATATATATTCCATTCTTACGCATATATATTCCGTTCTTACGCATATATATTCCGTTCTTACGCATCTATATTCCGTTCTTAAGCATATATTCAGTTCTTACGCATATATTCAGTTCTAACGCATATATATTCCGTTCTTACGCATATATATTCAGTTCTTACACATATATATTCAGTTGCATATATATTCAGTTCTTACACATATATATTCAGTTCTTACACATATATATTCAGTTCTTACCCATATATATTCCGTTCTTACGCATATATATTCCGTTCTTACGCATTTATATTCCGTTCTTACGCATATATATTCCGTTCTTAAGCATATATTCAGTTCTTACACATATATATTCAGTTCTTACACATATATATTCCATTCTTACGCTTATATATTCAGTTCTTACACATATATATTCAGTTCTTACACATATATATTCAGTTCTTACACATATATATTCAGTTCTTACACATATATATTCAGTTCTTACACATGTATATTCCGTTCTGACGCATATATATTCAGTACTTACACATATATATTCAGTTCTTAGGCATATATATTCCGTTCTTACGCATATATATTCAGTTCTTACACATATATATTCAGTTCTTACACATATATATTCAGTTCTTACACATATATATTCAGTTCTTACAAATATATATTCAGTTCTTACGCATATATATTCCGTTCTTTAGCATATATATTCAGTTCTTACACATATATATTCCGTTCTTACGCATATATATTCAGTTCTTACACATATATATTCAGTTCTTAACATATATATTCAGTTCTTACACATATATATTCAGTTCTTAAACATATATATTCAGTTCTTACGCATATATATTCAGTTCTTACAAATA
Organism: Cyrtodaria siliqua; assembly: GCA_037043455.1. Taxonomy (NCBI): domain Eukaryota; kingdom Metazoa; phylum Mollusca; class Bivalvia; order Adapedonta; family Hiatellidae; genus Cyrtodaria; species Cyrtodaria siliqua. The sequence continues at coordinate 30,379 of JAWPHD010020400.1, read as the reverse complement.
TATATTCAGTTCTTACACATATATATTCCGTTCTTACGCATACATATTCAGTTCTTACACATATATATTCAGTTCTTACACATATATATTCAGTTCTTACACATATATATTCAGTTCTTACGCATATATATTCAGTTCTTATGCATATATTCAGTTCTTACGCATATATATTCAGTTCTTACACATATATATTCAGTTCTTACAAATATATATTCCATTCTTACGCATATATATTCCGTTCTTACACATATATATTCAGTTCTTACACATATATATTCTGTTCTTACGCATATATATTCAGTTCTTACACATATATATTCAGTTCTTACACATATATATTCAGTTCTTACCCATATATATTCCGTTCTTACGCATATATATTCCGTTCTTACGCATATATATTCCGTTCTTACGCATATATATTCCGTTCTTAAGCATATATTCAGTTCTTACGCATATATTCAGTTCTTACGCATATATATTCCGTTCTTACGCATATATATTCAGTTCTTACACATATATATTCAGTTCTTACAAATATATATTCAGTTCTTACACATATATATTCAGTTCTTACACATATATATTCCATTCTTACGCTTATATATTCAGTTCTTACACATATATATTCAGTTCTTACACATATATATTCAGTTCTTACACATATATATTCAGTTCTTACACATATATATTCAGTTCTTACGCATGTATATTCCGTTCTTACGCATATATATTCCGTTCTTACGCATATAGATTCCGTTCTTACGCATATATATTCCGTTCTTACGCATATATATTCCGTTCTTACGCATATATATTCAGTTCTTACACATATATATTCCGTTCTTACGCATATATATTCAGTTCTTACACATATATACTCAGTTCTTACACATATATACTCAGTTCTTACACATATATATTCAGTTCTTACACATATATATTCAGTTCTTACACATATATATTCAGTTCTTAAGCATATATATTCAGTTCTTACAAATATATCTTCAGTTCTTACGCATATATATTCAGTTCTTACGCATATATTCAGTTCTTACGCATATATATTCAGTTCTTACACATATATATTCAGTTCTTACGCATATATATTCAGTTCTTACACATATATTCAGTTCTTACACATATATGTTCAGTTCTTACACATATATATTCAGTTCTTACACATATATATTCAGTTCTTACACATGTATATTCCGTTCTTACGCATATATATTCAGTACTTACACATATATATTCAGTTTTTACCCATATATATTCCATTCTTACGCAAATATATTCCGTTCTTACGCATATATATTCCGTTCTTACGCATATATATTCCGTTCTTACGCATATATATTCCGTTCTTAAGCTTATATTCAGTTCTTACGCATATATTCAGTTCTTACGCATATATATTCCGTTCTTACGCATATATATTCAGTTCTTACACAGTATATATTCAGTTCTTACACATATATATTCAGTTCTTACCCATATATATTCCGTTCTTACGCATATATATTCCGTTCTTACGCATATATATTCCGTTCTTACGCATCTATATTCCGTTCTTAAGCATATATTCAGTTCTTACGCATATATTCAGTTCTTACGCATATATATTCCGTTCTTACACATATATATTCAGTTCTTACAAATATATATTCAGTTCTTACACATATATATTCAGTTCTTACACATATATATTCCATTCTTACGCTTATATATTCAGTTCTTACACATATATATTCAGTTCTTACACATATATATTCAGTTCTTACACATATATATTCAGTTCTTACACATATATATTCAGTTCTTACACATGTATATTCCGTTCTTACGCATATATATTCAGTACTTACACATAGATATTCAGTTCTTACACATATATATTTCGTTCTTACACATATATAAACAGTTCTTACACATATATATTCAGTTCTCACAAATATATATTCCGTTCTTACGCATATATATTCCGTTCTTACGCATATATATTCCGTTCTTACGCATATAGATTCCGTTCTTACGCATATATATTACGTCCTTACGCATATATATTCCGTTCTTACGCATATATATTCCGTTCTTACACATATATTCAGTTCTTACGCATATATTCAGTTCTTACGCATATATATTCCGTTCTTACGCAATATTCCGTCTTACACATATATATTAGTTCTTGCAAATACATATTCCGTTCTTACGCATATATATTCAGTTCTTAGGCATATATATTCCGTTCTTACGCATATATATTCAGTTCTTACACATATATATTCAGTTCTTACACATATATATTCAGTTCTTACACATATGGATTCAGTTCTTACAAATATATATTCCGTTCTTACGCATATATATTCCGTTCTTACGCATATATATTCCGTTCTTACGCATATATATTCCGATCTTACGCATATATATTCAGTTCTTACACATGTATATTCAGTTCTTACACATATATATTCAGTTTTTACACATATATATTCAGTTCTTACGCATATATATTCCGTTCTTACGCATATATATTCCGTTCTTACGCATATATATTCCGTTCTTACGCATATAGATTCCGTTCTTACGCATATATATTCCGTTCTTAAGCATTTATATTCCGTTCTTACGCATATATATTCAGTTCTTACACATATATACTCAGTTCTTACACATATATATTCAGTTCTTACACATATATATTCAGTTCTTACACATATATATTCAGTTCTTACACATATATATTCAGTTCTTACAAATTTATCTTCAGTTCTTACGCATATATATTCAGTTCTTACGCATATATTCAGTTCTTACGCATATATATTCAGTTCTTACACATATATATTTAGTTCTTACGCATATATATTCAGTTCTTACACATATATTCAGTTCTTACACATATATATTCAGTTCTTACACATATATATTCATTTCTTACACATATATATTCAGTTCTTACACATGTATATTCCGTTCTTACGCACATATATTCAGTACTTACACATATATATTCAGTTCTTACCCATATATATTCCATTCTTACGCATATATATTCCGTTCTTACGCATATATATTCCGTTCTTACGCATATATATTCCGTTCTTACGCATCTATATTCCGTTCTTAAGCATATATTCAGTTCTTACGCATATATTCAGTTCTAACGCATATATATTCCGTTCTTACGCATATATATTCAGTTCTTACACATATATATTCAGTTGCATATATATTCAGTTCTTACACATATATATTCAGTTCTTACACATATATATTCAGTTCTTACCCATATATATTCCGTTCTTACGCATATATATTCCGTTCTTACGCATTTATATTCCGTTCTTACGCATATATATTCCGTTCTTAAGCATATATTCAGTTCTTACACATATATATTCAGTTCTTACACATATATATTCCATTCTTACGCTTATATATTCAGTTCTTACACATATATATTCAGTTCTTACACATATATATTCAGTTCTTACACATATATATTCAGTTCTTACACATATATATTCAGTTCTTACACATGTATATTCCGTTCTGACGCATATATATTCAGTACTTACACATATATATTCAGTTCTTAGGCATATATATTCCGTTCTTACGCATATATATTCAGTTCTTACACATATATATTCAGTTCTTACACATATATATTCAGTTCTTACACATATATATTCAGTTCTTACAAATATATATTCAGTTCTTACGCATATATATTCCGTTCTTTAGCATATATATTCAGTTCTTACACATATATATTCCGTTCTTACGCATATATATTCAGTTCTTACACATATATATTCAGTTCTTAAACATATATATTCAGTTCTTACACATATATATTCAGTTCTTAAACATATATATTCAGTTCTTACGCATATATATTCAGTTCTTACACATATATATTCAGTTCTTACACATATATATTCCGTTCTTACGCATACATATTCAGTTCTTACACATATATATTCAGTTCTTACACATATATATTCAGTTCTTACACATATATATTCAGTTCTTACGCATATATATTCAGTTCTTATGCATATATTCAGTTCTTACGCATATATATTCAGTTCTTACACATATATATTCAGTTCTTACAAATATATATTCCATTCTTACGCATATATATTCCGTTCTTACACATATATATTCAGTTCTTACACATATATATTCTGTTCTTACGCATATATATTCAGTTCTTACACATATATATTCAGTTCTTACACATATATATTCAGTTCTTACCCATATATATTCCGTTCTTACGCATATATATTCCGTTCTTACGCATATATATTCCGTTCTTACGCATATATATTCCGTTCTTAAGCATATATTCAGTTCTTACGCATATATTCAGTTCTTACGCATATATATTCCGTTCTTACGCATATATATTCAGTTCTTACACATATATATTCAGTTCTTACAAATATATATTCAGTTCTTACACATATATATTCAGTTCTTACACATATATATTCCATTCTTACGCTTATATATTCAGTTCTTACACATATATATTCAGTTCTTACACATATATATTCAGTTCTTACACATATATATTCAGTTCTTACACATATATATTCAGTTCTTACGCATGTATATTCCGTTCTTACGCATATATATTCCGTTCTTACGCATATAGATTCCGTTCTTACGCATATATATTCCGTTCTTACGCATATATATTCCGTTCTTACGCATATATATTCAGTTCTTACACATATATATTCCGTTCTTACGCATATATATTCAGTTCTTACACATATATACTCAGTTCTTACACATATATACTCAGTTCTTACACATATATATTCAGTTCTTACACATATATATTCAGTTCTTACACATATATATTCAGTTCTTAAGCATATATATTCAGTTCTTACAAATATATCTTCAGTTCTTACGCATATATATTCAGTTCTTACGCATATATTCAGTTCTTACGCATATATATTCAGTTCTTACACATATATATTCAGTTCTTACGCATATATATTCAGTTCTTACACATATATTCAGTTCTTACACATATATGTTCAGTTCTTACACATATATATTCAGTTCTTACACATATATATTCAGTTCTTACACATGTATATTCCGTTCTTACGCATATATATTCAGTACTTACACATATATATTCAGTTTTTACCCATATATATTCCATTCTTACGCAAATATATTCCGTTCTTACGCATATATATTCCGTTCTTACGCATATATATTCCGTTCTTACGCATATATATTCCGTTCTTAAGCTTATATTCAGTTCTTACGCATATATTCAGTTCTTACGCATATATATTCCGTTCTTACGCATATATATTCAGTTCTTACACATATATATTCAGTTCTTACACATATATATTCAGTTCTTACCCATATATATTCCGTTCTTACGCATATATATTCCGTTCTTACGCATATATATTCCGTTCTTACGCATCTATATTCCGTTCTTAAGCATATATTCAGTTCTTACGCATATATTCAGTTCTTACGCATATATATTCCGTTCTTACACATATATATTCAGTTCTTACAAATATATATTCAGTTCTTACACATATATATTCAGTTCTTACACATATATATTCCATTCTTACGCTTATATATTCAGTTCTTACACATATATACTCAGTTCTTACACATATATATTCAGTTCTTACACATATATATTCAGTTCTTACACATATATATTCAGTTCTTACACATATATATTCAGTTCTTAAGCATATATATTTAGTTCTTACACATATATATTCAGTTCTTACACATATATATTCAGTACTTACACATATATATTCAGTTCTTACAAATATATATTCAGTTCTTACGCATATATATTCAGTTCTTACGCATATATTCAGTTCTTACGCATATATATTCAGTTCTTACACATATATATTCAGTTCTTACGCATATATATTCAGTTCTTACAGATATATTCAGTTCTTACACATATATATTCAGTTCTTACACATATATATTCAGTTCTTACACATATATATTCAGTTCTTACACATGTATATTCCGTTCTTACGCATATATATTTAGTACTTACACATATATATTCAGTTCTTACCCATATATATTCCGTTCTTACGCATATATATTCCGTTCTTACGCATATATATTCCGTTCTTACGCATATATATTCCGTTCTTACGCATATATATTCCGTTCTAAAGCATATATTCTGTTCTTACGCATATATTCAGTTCTTACGCATATATATTCCGTTCTTACGCATATATATTTAGTTCTTACACATATATATTCCGTCCTTACGCATATATATTCCGTTCTTACGCATATATATTCCGTTCTTACGCATATATTTAGTTCTTACGCATATATTCAGTTCTTACGCATATATATTCCGTTCTTACGCATATATATTCCGTTCTTACACATATATATTCCGTTCTTACGCATATATATTCAGTTCTTAGGCATATATATTCCGTTCTTACGCATATATATTCAGTTCTTACCCATATATATTCAGTTCTTACACATATATATTCAGTTCTTACACATATATATTCAGTTCTTACAAATATATATTCCGTTATTACGCATATATATTCCGTACTTACGCATATATATTCCGTTCTTACGCATATATATTCCGATCTTACGCATATATATTCAGTTCTTACACATGTATATTCAGTTCTTACACATATATATTCAGTTCTTACACATATATATTCAGTTCTTACGCATATATATTCCGTTCTTACGCATATATATTCCGTTCTTACGCATATATATTCCGTTCTTACCCATATATATTCCGCTCTTACGTATATATATTCAGTTCTTACACATATATATTCAGTTCTTGCACATATAGACTCAGTTCTTACACATATATATTCATTTCTTACACATATATATTCAGTTCTTACACATATATATTCAGTTCTTACACATATATAGTCAGTTCTTAAGAATATATATTCAGTTCTTACACATATATATTCAGTTCTTACACAAATATATTCAGTACTTACAAATATATATTCAGTTCTTACGCATATATATTCAGTTCTTACGCATATATTCAGTTCTTACGCATATATATTCAGTTCTTACACATATATATTCAGTTCTTACACATATATATTCAGTTCTTACACATATATTCAGTTCTTACACATATATATTCAGTTCTTACACATATATATTCAGTTCTTACACATATATATTCAGTTCTTACACATGTATATTCCGTTCTTACGCATATATATTCAGTACTTACACATATATATTCAGTTCTTACCAGTATATATTCCGTTCTTACGCATATATATTCCGTTCTTACGCATATATATTCCGTTCTTACGCATATATATTCCGTTCTTAAGCATATATTCAGTTCTTACGCATATATTCAGTTCTTACGCATATATATTCCGTTCTTACGCATATATATTCAGTTCTTACACATATATATTCAGTTCTTACAAATATATATTCAGTTCTTACACATATATATTCAGTTCTTACACATATATATTCAGTTCTTACTCATATATATTCAGTTCTTACACATATATATTCCGTTCTTACACACATATATTCAGTTCTTACACATATATATTCAGTTCTTACACATATATATTCAGTTCTTACACATGTATATTCCGTTCTTACGCATATATATTCAGTACTTACACATATATATTCAGTTCTTACACATATATATTCAGTTCTTACACATATATATTCAGTTCTTACCCATATATATTCAGTTCTTACCCATATATATTCCGTTCTTACGCATATATATTCCTTTCTTACGCATATATATTCCATTCTTACGCATATATATTCCGTTCTTACACATATATATTCAGTTCTTACACATATATATTCAGTTCTTAAGCATATATATTCCGTTCTTACGCATATATATTCAGTTCTTACACATATATATTCAGTTCTTACGCATATATATTCAGTTCTTACACATATATATTCAGTTCTTACGCATATATATTCAGTTCGTACACATATATATTGAGTTCTTAAACATATATATTCATTTCTTACACATATGTATTCAGTTCTTACGCATATATATTCAGTTCTTACACATGTATATTCCGTTCTTAAGCATATATATTCAGTACTAACACATATATATTCAGTTCTTACACATATATATTCAGTTCTTACACATATATATTCAGTTCTTACCCATATATATTCCGTTCTTACGCATATATATTCCGTTATTACGCATATATATTCCGTTCTTATGCATATATTCAGTTCTTACGCATATATTCCGTTTTTACGTACTTATATTATGTTCTATTCCGTTCTTACGCATATATATTCAGTTCTTACACATATATATTTAGTTCTTACACATACATATTCAGTTCTTACGCATATATATTCAGTTCTTAGTCAAGTATATTCCTTTCTTACGCATATATATTCCGTTCTTACGCATATATATTCTGTTCTTACGCATATATATTCCGATCTTACGCATATATATTCCGTTCTTACGCAGATATATTCAGTTCTTACGCATATATATTCCGTTCTTACGCATATATATTCAGTTCTTACACATATATATTCAGTTCTTACACATATATATTCAGTTCTTACACATATATATTCAGTTCTTAGGCATATATATTCAGTTCTTACACATATATATTCAGTTCTTACAAATATATATTCAGTTCTTACACATATATATTCAGTTCTTACACATATATATTGAGTTCTTACTCATATATATTCAGTTCTTACACATATATATTCAGTTCTTACACATATATATTCAGTTCTTACACATATATATTCCGTTCTTACGCATATATATTCCGTTCTTACACATGTATATTCCGTTCTTACGCATATATATTCACTACTTACACATATATATTCAGTTCTTAGGCATATATATTCCGTTCTTACGCATATATATTCAGTTCTTACACATATATATTCAGTCTTACACATATATATTCAGTTCTTACACATATATTCAGTTCTTAGGCATATATATTCCGTTCTTACGCATATATATTCAGTTCTTACACATATATATTCAGTTCTTACAGATATATATTCCGTTATTACACTTATATATTCAGTTCTTACACATATGTCTTCAGTTCTTACAATTATATTCCGTTCTTACGCAAATATATTCCGTTCTTACGCACATATATTCCGTTCTTACGCATATATATTCCGATCTTACGCATATATATTCAGTTCTTACACATATATATTCAGTTCTAACACATATATATTCAGTTCTTACACATATATATTCAGTTCTTACAGATATATATTCCGTTCTTACACAATATATATTCAGTTCTTACACATATATATTCCATTCTTACGCATATATATTCCGTCCATACACATATACATTCAGTTCTTACACATATATATTCCGTTTTTACGCATATATATTCCGTTCTTACGAATATATATTCCGTTCTTAGGCATATATATTCCATTCTTACGCATATATATTCAGTTCTTACACATATATATTCAGTTCTTACGCATATATATTCCGTTCTTACGCATATATATCCCGATCTTACGCATATATATTCCGTTCTTACGCATATATATTCCGTTCTTACGCATATATATTCATTTCTTACACATATATATTCAGTTCTTACACATATATTTTCAGTTCTTACACATATATATTCAGTTCTTAAACATATATATTCAGTTCTTACGCATATATTCAGTTCTTACGCATATATATTCAGTTCTTACGCATATATATTCAGTTCTTACACATATATATTCCGTTCTTACGCATATATTCCGTTCTTACGCATATATATTCCGATCTTACGCATATATATTCAGTTCTTACACATATATATTCAGTTCTAACACATATATATTCAGTTCTTACACATATATATTCAGTTCTTACAGATATATATTCCGTTCTTACACATATATATTCAGTTCTTACACATATATATTCCGTCATTACACATATATTCAGTTCTTACACATATATATTCCGTTCTTACGCATATATATTCCGTTCTTACGCATATATATTCGGTTCTTACGCATATATATTCCGTTCTTACGCATATATATTCCATTCTTACGCATATATATTGAGTTCTTACTCATATATATTCAGTTCTTACACATGTATATTCCGTTCTTAAGCAAATATATTCAGTACTTACACATATATATTCAGTTCTTACACATATATATTCAGTTCTTACACATATATATTCAGTTCTTACCCATATATATTCCGTTCTTACGCATATATATTCCGTTCTTACACATATATATTTAGTTCTTGCACATATATATTCCGTTCTTACGCATATATATTCAGTTCTTAGGCATATATATTCCGTTCTTACGCATATATATTCAGTTCTTACACATACATATTCAGTTCTTACACATATATATTCAGTTCTTACACATATATTCAGTTCTTACGCATACATATTCCGTTCTTACGCATATATATTTAGTTTTTACACATATATATTCAGTTCTTACAGATATATATTCCGTTCTTACACTTATATATTCAGTTCTTACACATATGTCTTCAGTTCTTACAATTATATTCCGTTCTTACGCAAATATATTCCGTTCTTACGCACATATATTCCGTTCTTACGCATATATATTCCGATCTTACGCATATATATTCAGTTCTTACACATATATATTCAGTTCTAACACATATATATTCAGTTCTTACACATATATATTCAGTTCTTACATATATATATTCCGTTCTTACACATATATATTCAGTTCTTACACATATATATTCCATTCTTACGCATATATATTCCGTCCTTACACATATATATTCAGTTTTTACACATATATATTCCGTTCTTACGCATATATATTCCGTTCTTACGCATATATATTCCGTTCTTACGCATATATATTCCATTCTTACGCATATATATTCAGTTCTTACACATATATATTCAGTTCTTACGCATATATATTCCGTTCTTACGCATATATATTCCGATCTTACGCATATATATTCCGTTCTTACGCATATATATTCCGTTCTTACGCATATATATTCCATTCTTACGCATATATATTCAGTTCTTACGCATATATATTCCGTTCTTACGCATAAATATTCAGTTCGTACACATATATATTCCGTTCTTACACATATATATTCCTTTCTTACGCATATATATTAAGTTCTTACACATATATATTCCGTTCTTACGCATATATATTCAGTTCTTACACATATATATTCAGTTCTTACACATATATTTTCAGTTCTTACACATATATATTCAGTTCTTACACATATATATTCAGTTCTTACACATATATATTCAGTTCTTACGCATATATTCAGTTCTTACGCATATATATTCAGTTCTTACGCATATATATTCAGTTCTTACACATATATATTCCGTTCTTACGCATATATTCCGTTCTTACGCATATATATTCCGATCTTACGCATATATATTCAGTTCTTACACATATATATTCAGTTCTAACACATATATATTCAGTTCTTACACATATATATTCAGTTCTTACAGATATATATTCCGTTCTTACACATATATATTCAGTTCTAACACATATATATTCCGCCATTACACATATATTCAGTTCTTACACATATATATTCCGTTCTTACGCATATATATTCCGTTCTTACGCATATATATTCCGTTCTTACGCATATATATTCCATTCTTACGCATATATATTCAGTTCTTACACATATATATTCAGTTCTACACATATATATTCAGTTCTAACACATATATATTCAGTTCTTACACATATATATTCAGTTCTTACAGATATATATTCCGTTCTTACACATATATATTCAGGTCTTACACATATATATTCCATTCTTACGCATATATATTCCGTCCTTACACATATATATTCAGTTCTTACACATATATATTCCGTTCTTACGCATATATATTCCGTTCTTACGCATATATATTCCGTTCTTACGCATATATATTCCATTCTTACGCATATATATTCAGTTCTTACACATATATATTCAGTTCTTACGCATATATATTCCGTTCTTACGCATATATATTCCGATCTTACTCTTATATATTCCGTTCTTACGCATATATATTCCGTTCTTACGCATATATATTCCATTCCTACACATATATATTCAGTTCTTACGCATATATATTCCGTTCTTACACATATATATTCAGTTCGTAAGCATATATATTCAGTTTATACAAATATATATTCCGTTCTTACGCATATATATTCAGTTCTTACACGTATATATACAGTTCTTAAACATATATATTCAGTTCTTACACATATATATTCAGTTCTTACACATATATATTCAGTTCTTACACATATATATTCAGTTCTTACACATATATATTCAGTTCTTACGCATATATATTCAGTTATTACGCATATATTCAGTTCTTACGGATATATATTCAGTTCTTACGCATATATATTCAGTTCTTACACATATATATTCCGTTCTTACGCATATATATTCCGTTCTTTCGCATATATATTCAGTACTTACGCATATATATTCCGATCTTACACATATATATTCAGTTCTTACAAATATATATTCAGTACTTACACATATATATTCAGTTCTTACACATATATATTCAGTTCTTACACATATATATTCAGTTCTTACACATATATATTCCATTCTTACGCATATATATTCCGTTTTTACACATATATATTCAGTTCTTACACATATATATTCCGTTCTTACGCATATATATTCAGTTCTTCGGCATATATATTCCGATCTTACGCATATATATTCAGCTCTCACACATATATATTCAGTTCTTACACATATATATTCCGTTCTTACGCATATATATTCCGTTCATACATATATTCCATTCTTACGCATATATATTCAGTTCTTACACATATATATTCAGTTCTTACACATATATATTCAGTTCTAACACATATATATTCAGTTCTTACACATATATATTCAGTTCTTACACATATATATTCAGTTCTAACACATATATATTCAGTTCTTACACATATATATTCTGTTCTTACAGATATATATTCAGTTCTTACACATATATATTCAGTTCTTACCCATATATATTCCGTTCTTACGCATATATATTCCGTTCTTACGCATATATATTCCGTTCTTACGCATATATATTCAGTTCTTACACATATATATTCAGTTCTTAAGCATATATATTCCGTTCTTACGCATATATATTCAGTTCTTACACATATATATTCAGTTCTTACTCATATATATTCAGTTCTTACACATTTATATTCAGTTCTTACACATATATATTCAGTTCTTACACATATATATTGAGTTCTTACACATATATATTCAGTTCTTACACATATATATTCAGTTCTTAGGCATATATATTCAGTTCTTACACATGTATATTCCGTTCTTAAGCATATATATTCAGTACTTACATATATATATTCAGTTCTTACACATATATATTCAGTTCTTAAACATATATATTCAGTTCTTACCCATATATATTCCATTCTTACGCATATATATTCCGTTCTTACGCATATATATTCCGTTCTTACGCATATATTCAGTTCTTACGCATATATTCAGTTCTTACGTATTTATATTCCGTTCTTACGCATATATATTCAGTTCTTACACATATATATTTAGTTCTTACACATACATATTCAGTTCTTACGCATATATATTCAGTTCTTACGCATATATATTCCGTTCTTACGCATATATATTCAGTTCTTAGGCATATATATTCCGTTCTTACGCATATATATTCCGTTCTTAGGCATATATATTCAGTTCTTACGCATATATATTCAGTTCTTACGCATATATATTCAGTTCTTACGCATATATATTCCGTTCTTACGCATACATATTCCATTCTTACGCATATATATTCAGTTCTTACACATATATATTCAGTTCTACACATATATATTCAGTTCTAACACATATATATTCAGTTCTTACACATATATATTCAGTTCGTACAGATATATATTCCGTTCTTACACATATATATTCAGGTCTTACACATATATATTCCATTCTTATTCATATATATTCCGTCCTTACACATATATATTCAGTTCTTACACATATATATTCCGTTTTTTTACGCATATATATTCCGTTCTTACGCATATATATTCCGTTCTTACGCATATATATTCCGTTCTTACGCATATATATTCCATTCTTACGCATATATATTCAGTTCTTACAGATATATATTCAGTTCTTACACATATATATTCAGTTCTTACACATATATATTTCATTCTTACGCATATATATTCCGTCCTTACACATATATTTTCAGTTCTAACACATATATATTCCGTTCTTACACATATATATTCAGTTCTTACACATATATATTCAGTTCTTACACATATATATTCAGTTCTTACCCATATATATTCCGTTCTTACGCATATATATTCCGTTCTTACGCATATATATTCCGTTCTTACGCATATATATTCCGTTCTTACACATATATATTCAGTTCTTACACATATATATTCAGTTCTTACACATATATATTCAGTTCTTTCCCATATATATTCCGTTCTTACGCATATATCGTCCGTTCTTAGGCATATATATTCCGTTCTTATGCATATATTCAGTTCTTACGCATATATTCAGTTTTTACGTATTTATATTCGGTTCTTACGCATATATATTCAGTTCTTACACATATATATTTAGTTCTTACACATACATATTCAGTTCTTACGCATATATATTCAGTTCTTACGCATATATATTCCGTTTTTACGCATATATATTCAGTTCTAAGGCATATATATTCCGTTCTTACGCATATATATTCCTTTCTTACGCATATATATTCAGTTCTTACGCATATATATTCCGATCTTACGCATATATATTCATTTCTTACACATATATATTCAGTTCTTACACATATATATTCAGTTCTTACACATATATATTCAGTTCTTACACATATATATTCACTTCTTACACATATATATTCAGTTCTTACAATATCTTCCGTTCTTACGCATATGTATTCCGTTCTTACGCATATTTATTCCGTTCTTACGCATATATATTCCGATCTTACGCATATATATTCCGTTCTGACGCACATATATTCCGTTCTTACGCATATATATTCCATTCTTACGCATATATATTCAGTTCTTACGCATATATATTCCGTTCTTACGCATATATATTCAGTTCGTACACATATATATTCAGTTCTTACACATATATATTCCTTTATTACGCATATATATTCAGTTCTTACACATATATATTCCGTTCTTACGCATATATATTCAGTTCTTACACATATATATTCAGTTCTTACACATATATATTCAGTTCTTACACATATATATTCAGTTCTTACACATATATATTCAGTTCTTACGCATATATTCAGTTCTTACGCATATATATTCAGTTCTTACGCATATATTTTCAGTTCTTACACATATATATTCCGTTCTTACGCATATATTCCGTTTTTACGCATATATATTCCGATCTTACGCATATATATTCAGTTCTTACACATATATATTCAGTTCTAACACATATATATTCAGTTCTTACAGATATATATTCAGTTCTTACAGATATATATTCCGTTCTTACACATATATATTCAGTTCTTACACATATATATTCCGTCCTTACACATATATTCAGTTCTTACACATAAATATTCAGTTCTTACGCATATATTCAGTTCTTACGCATATATATTCAGGTCTTACACATATATATTCCATTCTTACGCATATATATTCCGTCCTTACACATATATATTCAGTTCTTACACATATATATTCCGTTCTTACGCATATATATTCCGTTCTTACGCATATATATTCCGTTCTTACGCATATATATTCCGTTCTTACGCATATATATTCCATTCTTACGCATATATATTCAGTTCTTACACATATATATTCAGTTCTTACGCATATATATTCCGTTCTTACGCATATATAATCCGATCTTACGCTTATATATTCCGTTCTTAGGCATATATATTCCGTTCTTACGCACATATATTTCATTCTTACGCATATATATTCAGTTCTTACACATATATACTCAGTTCGCACGCATATATATTCAGTTCTTACACATATATATTCCGTTCTTACGCATATATATTCAGTTCTTACACATATATATACAGTTCTTAAACATATATTCAGTTCTTACACATATATATTCAGTTCTTACACATATATATTCAGTTCTTACACATATATATTCAGTTCTTACACATATATATTCAGTTCTTACGCATATATATTCAGTTCTTACGCATATATTCAGTTCTTACGCATATATATTCAGTTCTTACGCATATATATAGTTCTTACACATATATATTCCGTTCTTACGCATATATATTCCGTTCTTACGCATATATCTTACGCATATATATTCAGTTCTTACACATATATATTCCTTTCTTACGCATATATATTCAGTTCTTACACATATATATTCCGTTCTTACGCATATATATTCAGTTCTTACACATATATATTCAGTTTTTACACATATATATTCAGTTCTTACACATATATATTCAGTTCTTACACATATATATTCAGTTCTTACACATATATATTCAGTTCTTACGCATATATTCAGTTCTTACGCATATATATTCAGTTCTTACGCATATATATTCAGTTCTTACACATATATATTCCGTTCTTACGCATATATTCCGTTCTTACGCATATATATTCCGATCTTACGCATATATATTCAGTTCTTACACATATATATTCAGTTCTAACACATATATATTCAGTTCTTACACATATATATTCAGTTCTTACAGATATATATTCCGTTCTTACACATATATATTCAGTTCTTACACATATATATTCCGTCCTTACACATATATTCAGTTCTTAAACATATATATTCCGTTCTTACGCATATATATTCCGTTCTTACGCATATATATTCCGTTCTTACGCATATATATTCCGTTCTTACGCATATATATTCCATTATTACGCATATATATTCAGTTCTTACACATATATATTCAGTTCTACACATATATATTCAGTTCTAACACATATATATTCAGGTCTTACACATATATATTCCATTCTTACGCATATATATTCAGTTCTTACGCATATATATTCCGTTCTTACACATATATATTCAGTTCGTACGCATATATATTCAGTTCTTACACATATATATTCCGTTCTTACGCATATATATTCAGTTCTTACACATATATATACAGTTCTTAAACATATATATTCAGTTCTTACACATATATATTCAGTTCTTACACATGTATATTCAGTTCTTACACATATATATTTAGTTCTTACACATATATATTCAGTTCTTACGCATAAATATTCAGTTCTTACGCATATATTCAGTTCTTACGCATATATATTCAGTTCTTACACATATATATTCCGTTCTTACGCATATATATTCAGTTCTCACGCATATATATTCAGTTCTTACGCATATATATTCCGATCTTACGCATATATATTCAGTTCTTACAAATATATATTCAGTTCTTACACATATATATTCAGTTCTTACACATATATATTCAGTTCTTACACATATATATTCAGTTCTTACACATATATATTCCATTCTTACGCATATATATTCCGTTCTTACACATATATATTCAGTTCTTACACATATATATTCCGTTCGTACGCATATATATTCAGTTCTTACGCATATATATTCCGATCTTACGCATATATATTCAGTTCTTACACATATATATTCAGTTCTTACACATATATATTCAGTTCTTACACATATATATTCAGTTCTTACACATATATATTCAGTTCTTACACATATATATTCAGTTATTACACATATATATTCCGTTCTTACGCATATATATTCAGTATTTACACATATATATTCAGTTCTTACACATATATATTCAGTTCTTACACATATATATTCCGTTCTTACGCATATATATTCCGTTCTTACATATATTCCATTCTTCCGCATATATATTCAGTTCTTACACATATATATTCAGTTCTTACACATATATATTCAGTTCTAACACATATATATTCAGTTCTTACACATATATATTCAGTTCTTACAGATATATATTCAGTTCTTACACATGTATATTCAGTTCTTACACATATATATTTCATTCTTACGCATATATATTCCGTCCTTACACATATATATTCAGTTCTTACACATATATATTCAGTTCTTACACATATATATTGAGTTCTTACACATATAAATTCAGTTCTTACACATATATATTCAGTTCTTAGGCATATATATTCAGTTCTTACACATGTATATTCCGTTCTTAAGCATATATATTCAGTACTTACACATATATATTCAGTTCTTACACATATATATTCAGTTCTTACACATATATATTCATTTCTTACCCATATATATTCCGTTCTAACGCATATATATTCCGTTCTTACGCATATATATTCCGTTCTTACGCATATATTCAGTTCTTACGCATATATTCAGTTCTTACGTATTTATATTCCGTTCTTACGCATATATATCCAGTTCTTACACATATATATTTAGTTCTTACACATACATATTCAGTTCTTACGCATATATATTCAGTTCTTACGCATATATATTCCGTTCTTACGCATATATATTCAGTTCTTAGGCATATATATTCCGTTCTTACGCATATATATTCCGTTCTTACGCATATATATTCAGTTCTTACGCATATATATTCCGATCTTACGCATATATATTCAGTTCTTACACATATATATTCATTTCTTACACATATATATTCAGTTCTTACACATATATATTCAGTTCTTACACATATATATTCCATTCTTACGCATATATATTCCGTCCTTACACATATATATTCAGTTCTTACAAATATATATTCCGTTCTTACGCATATATATTCCGTTCTTACGCATATATATTCCATTCTTACGCATATATATTCAGTTCTTACACATATATATTCAGTTCTTACGCATATATATTCCGTTCTTACGCATATATATTCCGATCTTACGCATATATATTCCGTTCTTACGCATATATATTCAGTTCTTACACATATATATTCCATTCTTACGCATATATTCAGTTCTTACGCATATATATTCAGTTCTTACGCATATATATTCAGTACTTACACATATATATTCCGTTCTTAGGCATATATTCCGTTCTTACGCATATATATTCCGATCTTACGCATATATATTGAGTTCTGACACATATATATTCAGTTCTAACACATATATATTCAGTTCTAACACATATATATTCAGTTCTTACAGATATATATTCCGTTCTTACACATATATTTTCAGTTCTTACACATATATATTCCGTCATTACACATATATTCAGTTCTTACACATTTATATTCCGTTCTTACGGATATATATTCCGTTTTTACGCATATATATTCCGTTCTTACGCATATATATTCCGTTCTTACGCATATATATTCCATTCTTACGCATATATATTCAGTTCTTACACATATATATTCAGTTCTACACATATATATTCAGTTCTAACACATATATATTCAGTTCTTACACATATATATTCAGTTCTTACAGATATATATTCCGTTCTTACACATATATATTCAGGTCTTACACATATATATTCAGTTCTTACGCATATATATTCTGTCCTTACACATATATATTCAGTTCTTACACATATATATTCCGTTCTTACGCATATATATTCCGTTTTTACGCATATATATTCCGTTCTTACGCATATATATTCCGTTCTTACGCATATATATTCAGTTCTTACACATATATATTCCGTTCTTACGCATATATTCCGTTCTTACGCATATATATTCCGATCTTACGCATATATATTCAGTTCTTACACATATATATTCAGTTCTAACACATATATATTCAGTTCTTACACATATATATTCAGTTCTTACAGATATATATTCCGTTCTTACACATATATATTCAGTTCTTACACATATATATTCCGTCCTTACACATATATTCAGTTCTTAAACATATATATTCCGTTCTTACGCATATATATTCCGTTCTTACGCATATATATTCCGTTCTTACGCATATATATTCCGTTCTTACGCATATATATTCCATTCTTACGCATATATATTCAGTTCTTACACATATATATTCAGTTCTACACATATATATTCAGTTCTAACACATATATATTCAGGTCTTACACATATATATTCCATTCTTACGCATATATATTCAGTTCTTACGCATATATATTCCGTTCTTACACATATATATTCAGTTCGTACGCATATATATTCAGTTCTTACACATATATATTCCGTTCTTACGCATATATATTCAGTTCTTACACATATATATACAGTTCTTAAACATATATATTCAGTTCTTACACATATATATTCAGTTCTTACACATGTATATTCAGTTCTTACACATATATATTTAGTTCTTACACATATATATTCAGTTCTTACGCATATATTCAGTTCTTACGCATATATATTCAGTTCTTACGCATATATATTCAGTACTTACACATATATATTCCGTTCTTAGGCATATATTCCGTTCTTACGCATATATATTCCGATCTTACGCATATATATTGAGTTCTGACACATATATATTCAGTTCTAACACATATATATTCAGTTCTAACACATATATATTCAGTTCTTACAGATATATATTCCGTTCTTACACATATATATTCAGTTCTTACACATATATATTCCGTCATTACACATATATTCAGTTCTTACACATTTATATTCCGTTCTTACGGATATATATTCCGTTTTTACGCATATATATTCCGTTCTTACGCATATATATTCCGTTCTTACGCATATATATTCCATTCTTACGCATATATATTCAGTTCTTACACATATATATTCAGTTCTACACATATATATTCAGTTCTAACACATATATATTCAGTTCTTACACATATATATTCAGTTCTTACAGATATATATTCCGTTCTTACACATATATATTCAGGTCTTACACATATATATTCAGTTCTTACGCATATATATTCTGTCCTTACACATATATATTCAGTTCTTACACATATATATTCCGTTCTTACGCATATATATTCCGTTTTTACGCATATATATTCCGTTCTTACGCATATATATTCCGTTCTTACGCATATATATTCAGTTCTTACACATATATATTCCGTTCTTACGCATATATTCCGTTCTTACGCATATATATTCCGATCTTACGCATATATATTCAGTTCTTACACATATATATTCAGTTCTAACACATATATATTCAGATCTTACACATATATATTCAGTTCTTACAGATATATATTCCGTTCTTACACATATATATTCAGTTCTTACACATATATATTCCGTCCTTACACATATATTCAGTTCTTAAACATATATATTCCGTTCTTACGCATATATATTCCGTTCTTACGCATATATATTCCGTTCTTACGCATATATATTCCGTTCTTACGCATATATATTCCATTCTTACGCATATATATTCAGTTCTTACACATATATATTCAGTTCTACACATATATATTCAGTTCTAACACATATATATTCAGGTCTTACACATATATATTCCATTCTTACGCATATATATTCAGTTCTTACGCATATATATTCCGTTCTTACACATATATATTCAGTTCGTACGCATATATATTCAGTTCTTACACATATATATTCCGTTCTTACGCATATATATTCAGTTCTTACACATATATATACAGTTCTTAAACATATATATTCAGTTCTTACACATATATATTCAGTTCTTACACATGTATATTCAGTTCTTACACATATATATTTAGTTCTTACACATATATATTCAGTTCTTACGCATAAATATTCAGTTCTTACGCATATATTCAGTTCTTACGCATATATATTCAGTTCTTACACATATATATTCCGTCATTACACATATATTCAGTTCTTACACATTTATATTCCGTTCTTACGGATATATATTCCGTTTTTACGCATATATATTCCGTTCTTACGCATATATATTCCGTTCTTACGCATATATATTCCATTCTTACGCATATATATTCAGTTCTTACACATATATATTCAGTTCTACACATATATATTCAGTTCTAACACATATATATTCAGTTCTTACACATATATATTCAGTTCTTACAGATATATATTCCGTTCTTACACATATATATTCAGGTCTTACACATATATATTCAGTTCTTACGCATATATATTCTGTCCTTACACATATATATTCAGTTCTTACACATATATATTCCGTTCTTACGCATATATATTCCGTTTTTACGCATATATATTCCGTTCTTACGCATATATATTCCGTTCTTACGCATATATATTCAGTTCTTACACATATATATTCCGTTCTTACGCATATATTCCGTTCTTACGCATATATATTCCGATCTTACGCATATATATTCAGTTCTTACACATATATATTCAGTTCTAACACATATATATTCAGTTCTTACACATATATATTCAGTTCTTACAGATATATATTCCGTTCTTACACATATATATTCAGTTCTTACACATATATATTCCGTCCTTACACATATATTCAGTTCTTAAACATATATATTCCGTTCTTACGCATATATATTCCGTTCTTACGCATATATATTCCGTTCTTACGCATATATATTCCGTTCTTACGCATATATATTCCATTCTTACGCATATATATTCAGTTCTTACACATATATATTCAGTTCTACACATATATATTCAGTTCTAACACATATATATTCAGGTCTTACACATATATATTCCATTCTTACGCATATATATTCAGTTCTTACGCATATATATTCCGTTCTTACACATATATATTCAGTTCGTACGCATATATATTCAGTTCTTACGCATATATATTCAGTTCTTACACATATATATACAGTTCTTAAACATATATATTCAGTTCTTACACATATATATTCAGTTCTTACACATGTATATTCAGTTCTTACACATATATATTTAGTTCTTACACATATATATTCAGTTCTTACACATATATATTCAGTTCTTACGCATATATATTCCGTTCTTACGCATATATATTCCGATCTTACGCATATATATTCCGTTCTTACGCATATATATTCCGTTTTTACGCATATATATTCCATTCTTACGCATATATATTCAGTTCTTACGCATATATATTCCGTTCTTACGCATATATATTCAGTTCGTACACATATATATTCAGTTCTTACACATATATATTCCTTTCTTACGCATATATATTCAGATCTTACACATATATATTCCGTTCTTACGCATATATATTCAGTTCTTACACATATATATTCAGTTCTTACACATATATATTAAGTTCTTACACATATATATTCAGTTCTTACACATATATATTCAGTTCTTACGCATATATTCAGTTCTTACGCATATATATTCAGTTCTTACGCATATATATTCAGTACTTACACATATATATTCCGTTCTTAGGCATATATTCCGTTCTTACGCATATATATTCCGATCTTACGCATATATATTGAGTTCTGACACATATATATTCAGTTCTAACACATATATATTCAGTTCTTACACATATATATTCAGTTCTTACAGATATATATTCCGTTCTTACACATATATATTCAGTTCTTACACATATATATTCCGTCATTACACATATATTCAGTTCTTACACATTTATATTCCGTTCTTTCGCATATATATTCCGTTTTTACGCATATATATTCCGTTCTTACGCATATATATTCCGTTCTTACGCATATATATTCCATTCTTACGCATATATATTCAGTTCTTACACATATATATTCAGTTCTACACATATATATTCAGTTCTAACACATATATATTCAGTTCTTACACATATATATTCAGTTCTTACAGATATATATTCCGTTCTTACACATATATATTCAGGTCTTACACATATATATTCCATTCTTACGCATATATATTCTGTCCTTACACATATATATTCAGTTCTTACACATATATATTCCGTTCTTACGCATATATATTCCGTTTTTACGCATATATATTCCGTTCTTACGCATATATATTCCGTTCTTACGCATATATATTCAGTTCTTACACATATATATTCCGTTCTTACGCATATATTCCGTTCTTACGCATATATATTCCGATCTTACGCATATATATTCAGTTCTTACACATATATATTCAGTTCTTACAGATATATATTCCGTTCTTACACATATATATTCAGTTCTTACACATATATATTCCGTCCTTACACATATATTCAGTTCTTACACATATATATTCCGTTCTTACGCATATATATTCCGTTCTTACACATATATATTCAGTTCGTACGCATATATATTCAGTCCTTACACATATATATTCCGTTCTTACGCATATATATTCAGTTCTTACACATATATATACAGTTCTTAAACATATATATTCAGTTCTTACACATATATATTCAGTTCTTACACATGTATATTCAGTTCTTACACATATATATTTAGTTCTTACACATATATATTCAGTTCTTACGCATATATATTCAGTTCTTACGCATATATTCAGTTCTTACGCATATATATTCAGTTCTTACGCATATATATTCAGTTCTTACACATATATATTCCGTTCTTACGCATATATATTCCGTTCTTACGCATATATATTCAGTTCTTACGCATATATATTTCGATCTTACGCATATATATTCAGTTCTTACAAATATATATTCAGTTCTTACACATATATATTCAGTTCTTACACATATATATTCAGTTCTTACACATATATATTCAGTTCTTACACATATATATTCCATTCTTACGCATATATATTCCGTTCTTACACATATATATTCAGTTCTTACACATATATATTCCGTTCTTACGCATATATATTCAGTTCTTACGCATATATATTCCGATCTTACGCATATATATTCAGTTCTTACACATATATATTCAGTTCTTACACATATATATTCAGTTCTTACACATATATATTCTGTTCTTACACATATATATTCAGTTCTTACACATATATATTCAGTTATTACACATATATATTCCGTTCTTACGCATATATATTCAGTATTTACACATATATATTCAGTTCTTACACATATATATTCAGTTCTTACACATATATATTCCGTTCTTACGCATATATATTCCGTTCTTACATATATTCCATTCTTACGCATATATATTCAGTTCTTACACATATATATTCAGTTCTTACACATATATATTCAGTTCTAACACATATATATTCAGTTCTTACACATATATATTCAGTTCTTACAGGTATATATTCAGTTCTTACACATGTATATTCAGTTCTTACACATATATATTTCATTCTTACGCATATATATTCCGTCCTTACACATATATATTCAGTTCTTACACATATATATTCAGTTCTTACACATATATATTGAGTTCTTACACATATATATTCAGTTCTTACGCATATATATTCCGTTCTTACGCATATATATTCCATTCTTACGCATATATATTCAGTTCTTACACATATATATTCAGTTCTACACATATATATTCAGTTCTAACACATATATATTCAGGTCTTACATATATATATTCCATTCTTAAGCATATATATTCAGTTCTTACGCATATATATTCCGTTCTTACACATATATATTCAGTTCTTACGCATATATATTCCATTCTTACGCATATATATTCAGTTCTTACACATATATATTCAGTTCTACACATATATATTCAGTTCTAACACATATATATTCAGTTCTTACACATATATATTCAGTTCTTACACATATATATTCAGTTCTTACACATATATATTCAGTTCTTACACATATATATTCAGTTTTTACACATATATATTCCGATCTTACGCATATATATTCAGTGCATACAAATATATATTCAGTTCTTACACATATATATTCAGTTCTTACACATATATATTTCATTCTTACGCATATATATTCCGTCCTTACACATATATATTCAGTTCTTACACATATATATTCCGTTCTTACACATATATATTCAGTTCTTACACATATATATTCAGTTCTTACCCATATATATTCCGTTCTTACGCATATATATTCCGTTCTTACGCATATATATTCCGTTCTTACGCATATATATTCAGTTCTTACACATATATATTCAGTTCTTAAGCATATATATTCCGTTCTTACGCATATATATTCAGTTCTTACACATATATATTCAGTTCTTACGCATATATATTCAGTTTTTACACATATATATTCAGTTCTTACACATATATATTCAGTTCTTACACATATATATTGAGTTCTTACACATATATATTCAGTTCTTACACATATATATTCAGTACTTACACATATATATTCAGTTCTTACACATATATATTCAGTTCTTACACATATATATTCAGTTCTTACCCATATATATTCCGTTCTTACGCATATATATTCCGTTCTTACGCATATATATTCCGTTCTTACGCATATATTCAGGTCTTACGCATTTATTCAGTTCTTACGTATTTTTATTCCGTTCTTACGCATATATATTCAGTTCTTACACATATATATTTAGTTCTTACACATACATATTCAGTTCTTACGCATATATATTCAGTTCTTACGCATATATATTCCGTTCTTACGCATATATATTCAGTTCTTAGGCATATATATTCCGTTCTTACGCATATATATTCCGTTCTTACGCATATATATTCCGTTCTTACGCATATATATTCCGTTCTTACGCATATATATTCCATTCTTACGCATATATATTCAGTTCTTACACTTATATATTCAGTTCTACATATATATATTCAGTTCTAACACATATATATTCAGTTCTTACACATATATATTCAGTTCTTACAAATATATATTCAGTTCTTACACATATATATTCTGTTCTTACACATATATATTCAGTTCTTACACATATATATTCAGTTATTACACATATATATTCCGTTCTTACGCATATATATTCAGTATTTACACATATATATTCAGTTCTTACACATATATATTCAGTTCTTACACATATATATTCCGTTCTTACGCATATATATTCCGTTCTTACATATATTCCATTCTTACGCATATATATTCAGTTCTTACACATATATATTCAGTTCTTACACATATATATTCAGTTCTAACACATATATATTCAGTTCTTACACATATATATTCAGTTCTTACAGATATATATTCAGTTCTTACACATGTATATTCAGTTCTTACACATATATATTTCATTCTTACGCATATATATTCCGTCCTTACACATATATATTCAGTTCTTACACATATATATTCAGTTCTTACACATATATATTGAGTTCTTACACATATATATTCAGTTCTTACGCATATATATTCCGTTCTTACGCATATATATTCCATTCTTACGCATATATATTCAGTTCTTACACATATATATTCAGTTCTACACATATATATTCAGTTCTAACACATATATATTCAGGTCTTACATATATATATTCCATTCTTAAGCATATATATTCAGTTCTTACGCATATATATTCCGTTCTTACACATATATATTCAGTTCTTACGCATATATATTCCATTCTTACGCATATATATTCAGTTCTTACACATATATATTCAGTTCTACACATATATATTCAGTTCTAACACATATATATTCAGTTCTTACACATATATATTCAGTTCTTACACATATATATTCAGTTCTTACACATATATATTCAGTTCTTACACATATATATTCAGTTTTTACACATATATATTCCGATCTTACGCATATATATTCAGTGCATACAAATATATATTCAGTTCTTACACATATATATTCAGTTCTTACACATATATATTTCATTCTTACGCATATATATTCCGTCCTTACACATATATATTCAGTTCTTACACATATATATTCCGTTCTTACACATATATATTCAGTTCTTACACATATATATTCAGTTCTTACCCATATATATTCCGTTCTTACGCATATATATTCCGTTCTTACGCATATATATTCCGTTCTTACGCATATATATTCAGTTCTTACACATATATATTCAGTTCTTAACATATATATTCCGTTCTTACCATATATTCGTCTTACACATATATATTCAGTTCTTACGCATATATATTCAGTTTTTACACATATATATTCAGTTCTTACACATATATATTCAGTTCTTACACATATATATTGAGTTCTTACACATATATATTCAGTTCTTACACATATATATTCAGTACTTACACATATATATTCAGTTCTTACACATATATATTCAGTTCTTACACATATATATTCAGTTCTTACCCATATATATTCCGTTCTTACGCATATATATTCCGTTCTTACGCATATATATTCCGTTCTTACGCATATATTCAGGTCTTACGCATTTATTCAGTTCTTACGTATTTTTATTCCGTTCTTACGCATATATATTCAGTTCTTACACATATATATTTAGTTCTTACACATACATATTCAGTTCTTACGCATATATATTCAGTTCTTACGCATATATATTCCGTTCTTACGCATATATATTCAGTTCTTAGGCATATATATTCCGTTCTTACGCATATATATTCCGTTCTTACGCATATATATTCCGTTCTTACGCATATATATTCCGTTCTTACGCATATATATTCCATTCTTACGCATATATATTCAGTTCTTACACTTATATATTCAGTTCTACATATATATATTCAGTTCTAACACATATATATTCAGTTCTTACACATATATATTCAGTTCTTACAAATATATATTCAGTTCTTACACATATATATTCTGTTCTTACACATATATATTCAGTTCTTACACATATATATTCAGTTATTACACATATATATTCCGTTCTTACGCATATATATTCAGTATTTACACATATATATTCAGTTCTTACACATATATATTCAGTTCTTACACATATATATTCCGTTCTTACGCATATATATTCCGTTCTTACATATATTCCATTCTTACGCATATATATTCAGTTCTTACACATATATATTCAGTTCTTACACATATATATTCAGTTCTAACACATATATATTCAGTTCTTACACATATATATTCAGTTCTTACAGATATATATTCAGTTCTTACACATGTATATTCAGTTCTTACACATATATATTTCATTCTTACGCATATATATTCCGTCCTTACACATATATATTCAGTTCTTACACATATATATTCAGTTCTTACACATATATATTGAGTTCTTACACATATATATTCAGTTCTTACGCATATATATTCCGTTCTTACGCATATATATTCCATTCTTACGCATATATATTCAGTTCTTACACATATATATTCAGTTCTACACATATATATTCAGTTCTAACACATATATATTCAGGTCTTACATATATATATTCCATTCTTAAGCATATATATTCAGTTCTTACGCATATATATTCCGTTCTTACACATATATATTCAGTTCTTACGCATATATATTCCATTCTTACGCATATATATTCAGTTCTTACACATATATATTCAGTTCTACACATATATATTCAGTTCTAACACATATATATTCAGTTCTTACACATATATATTCAGTTCTTACACATATATATTCAGTTCTTACACATATATATTCAGTTCTTACACATATATATTCAGTTTTTACACATATATATTCCGATCTTACGCATATATATTCAGTTCATACAAATATATATTCAGTTCTTACACATATATATTCAGTTCTTACACATATATATTTCATTCTTACGCATATATATTCCGTCCTTACACATATATATTCAGTTCTTACACATATATATTCCGTTCTTACACATATATATTCAGTTCTTACACATATATATTCAGTTCTTACCCATATATATTCCGTTCTTACGCATATATATTCCGTTCTTACGCATATATATTCCGTTCTTACGCATATATATTCAGTTCTTACACATATATATTCAGTTCTTAAGCATATATATTCCGTTCTTACGCATATATATTCAGTTCTTACACATATATATTCAGTTCTTACGCATATATATTCAGTTTTTACACATATATATTCAGTTC
>JAWPHD010020399.1:12500-31884 GCA_037043455.1 Cyrtodaria siliqua | reverse complement strand
GTATATGGATGTATTTGAACATGTTAATGTTACATTAAACAGCCTGCAGTACGTGAGCAATGTACTGCGTGAGTTGTGGAAATTGTTACATCATTTATCACAGTGAAAACTCTAAAGGCAGCAACTGAATAATTTTTAATATAGCATATAAAAGTATAATGTACATAGCTTATATTTTTAAAAACACTAAACGGTTAACTATAAACACAAAATCAGACAAATAATTACGCGTATATATACATATTCATTTCATCTCGAAGTGAACACATTTTCATATTTTTACTCATGTTTCGCATTCGTAAGAATATAAAGTTGTCTCACTTCTGGGTGAAATAAAAACTGTTATTCACTACAAAACAACACATGTATCTATACAAATATAGGTTATACAATAACACTACTGCACTATTCGCTAACAGTAATTAATATACACAACAAGCAACTTTTAGGTGTAATTCCATCTTGTTTTTCCTTCTTCGTTGTATATAGAAACGATTTATGTCACGAGACAAACATATTAATGTTTCTCCATACAAAGCTTTTAAACACATTATACCAAAAGATTTGCCTTTCTTTGATAGGAAAACAGAGGGTCATGTACCATGTAAGAAACAGACCTTCGGTTGAATTACGATACTTTCTGTTTTGACGGTCTGCGCACTGATTCAGCCAATTCCTACATCCACTTTCCTATCTTCAGCAATTACACTTAAACAACTAAAAAAAGACTGAAAAAATATCGCAATATTTCATTCGGATGAATTAAAGTTAAAGCTGATAACAAACAATCAAACGTGTGTACGTTTTGAATCATAATTAAGGACGGTAACCCGTTTTTTTCTAGGTACCTTTTGGCTATACCATGGAGGAATATACATCCTTCGGTGGAATTACACCTTAAACTGAATTATTATTATGGATAGCTGTAGTATCCTCATTAAACACCATGTTTTATATAACACCACATTGTAAACGGATTTACATTTATGTATATACACGTAGATGTAGTGCGTTGTCCTCACGGGTCTTATGACCATTGGACTTATATGAACCAAGTACCCATCCGTCGACTAATAAGAATGTCTTCATATTGACTGGAAATGTCGTAAACATAACAAATCCAATAATGACGAAAAACGCGAGCAAACCTGGTTATCCTGACTTGCTAACGATGTCCGGAATATACAAAGAAATATATACTAGTTCTGTCCGGGTTATACATTAATAGACAAAGGAATTTTGATCAGAATGTTTTTTCAAATATATAACTTCGCTTTTTTCTCATCAGAGCATAGCATATGACGAATAGGTTATATTCCATCCAATATCACCGAAAATATACATTTTTAAAAGTTAAAAAACAGTCTTAAGAGTTATAATATACGGACCTTGCTAGGCGCCGTTTGTCAACATTAATCATTATTTTCATGGAAATGACTAGTAAAATAACTGTTTTCTTAAACAAAGGCAACCGGTGGGTGGTTTTGTCTCAGATGTATCCCTGATGGCATTATTAGAGCACTCTGTGGCGCAGCGATCCGTGTCAAACCTTCAAACACAGACAAATACTCAGTGCGTTTATAGCTCCAGATGTAAATGGAGTTTAAGTCGGGATTTACCGCGCGCCAACACAAATATGTTATATGCGTCAACATGAATGAACATTTCAGGACCACTCTCCAT
This sequence comes from Cyrtodaria siliqua, assembly GCA_037043455.1. Taxonomy (NCBI): domain Eukaryota; kingdom Metazoa; phylum Mollusca; class Bivalvia; order Adapedonta; family Hiatellidae; genus Cyrtodaria; species Cyrtodaria siliqua. Next base: position 30,201 of record JAWPHD010020399.1, on the reverse strand, counting down.
TTACATTTAGATGAAATACGCAAAATGGGCTTAGAACCTTGTCACCTGCAGAACTGCTGAGTTCCTGCAAATTCTATTGTAAGCACTCGATTTTCGTTTGACCCACAACCATTGTTTTCTGCCACCACTCAAGTAGCACTTGAAACAATACAGGGATGATGATGATGATGATGATGAAGACCTTTAATGAACATGGCAAACATAACACAATACACAAAGTCATGAATTCTCCGTCTGTTCTTGTCTGCATGAAAATGCGGTACGCCACAAGTGTTACTAGCCTGTGTCCAGTCCAAGATTCCACTTCTGGCGTCCAGTCGAAGTTCCTACTTCCGGTAAAAGCTTTGTATCGATGCATTTTAGTACGATTGCGGCACTATATGGCGACGAGGTGGCAGACCGCCTATTTATCCTGGTTTGAGAACCAGTGCTGTATACCGTCCGCCATCCATAAGAATCGACACTTTCTCACTTGACGAGTCGAGTGTAGCAACGTTAAATGTAAAAACTTATCTAAATGTAAAAACGTCGATAAATTGTAAAAACGTCGCTAAATGTAAAAAGGGTGGCTAAATTTAAATGTAAAGCGTGAGCGTCGATAAATGCAAAAATAAAATGTGTTGCTAAGTGAAAAAGGAAAAAGCGACGAGCTTTTAATTCGAATTCGTCGAAAGCAGAGTTTTTAATTCGTCGAAAGTAATTAGTAGTAAGACAATCGACAGATGGTAGTAAGAAATGTCCATATATTCGGATGACTGAGGCCATAAAGAAACTCATATCTTGCCGGGTGACCGAGGTTAGAGGTGTAGCACACCCATTGCAACACAGGAAGTGTCGGCCTTCGCATAATGGCGTCAATAAATAATTCTCATTTCTTTTTGTAAAAAAAGGTATTTTCACTAATTTAAAGTACTAATTTTGGTTTATATCACATTTTTGATCTATTTGTTACATTTTTCAAGCATTGTCATGTTAAAATTGTGAGTTTTTAATTTATTTTGCTTCTATGGAAATGAGTGTATGAATACAATATTATGGCATCTCAGTGTTTATGTTTTTAAAGGGACCAGTCATTCATGAGACAAGTTCTTTCTTGGAAGATACAGGACCCCCATTTTTCTGTGGATTTTTTTGCAGCATATGTGTCATTTGCGATGAGAATGTAAGTTATTCTTTTTTAATTTGGGCCTAGACATGAATGACAACATGGCATTTAAATTTTAATTCACACACAACTCAATGCAACAATCAATGGGCGTGTTACACCTAGAAAATACCGGAAGCACGTCTATAGACCGAGGCTATATTATCTGGCTGAATGACCGCGGCTATACGAGGTTTGTAATACACTAAGGATAGTACCTAACACGCAAACCGAACGGTTATGTACATATATCATCTTGTTAGATTTCTAAACGTTTTTGTAATTTTATGTGACCCACTTCGGAATATGGATCTTTTCTTATTAGATCTTTCCTTGAGGCATGCACGTTCTAGGATGGTGTCGTGCATTTTAGAATCTGCTTGTATTATTGGTGGACAGCCCTCCGTTAACAGCCATTCCGAGTCTTGACGGAAATCATAACCTGTGAAACATAGAAAAGTGATAATAAAGATATCAAATATATCAAATTATATCTGTTTTATTACATTTTTATCGGTGAAAGAGTATTCATAATCGCTAAATATTAATAACTAACTCCGAACACTAAAATAACTAACTTGCGACGTTGAGCTGTGACGTCAAAAAGTATTGCTGACGTCGACGTCATCCGTCGATAACGTTCGGCAATAAAGCGAAACATTTCGGTTAAAATCATGCATAAACTGATTTAAAATGTAATAAATAGATATGTAACTGCATTAACTAACTGTATTATTTGACATGAATAATATATATATATAAAGGTCGACAATCTTTAAAATAAATCAAGGTACAGGTAAATATAGTCTGTCAGACTAATTCGTGATGCGTTATTTCTTGTGTTCACATGTATTTTTTAAATATAACTTCCCCGACCTTGTTCGATAAAAAATTATGATACAGAAAAAAAAATCAATTTAAAGAGAAATAAGGAAATCTTGAGCTGGCGGAGTCCTGTAATAATAATAATAATAATAATAATAATAATAATAATAATAGCATAATTGCAATCAATAATATTAACTATCTAGAATAGTTTAAAGCAAATTGTTTTTATATATTACTAACTGATAATTTTGCGGGGATTTGTTTCCATTTTGTTACCATGGTAACCACATTTTTGACAAAATAAAAAAGGAAAAGACGTGCATCATCTTCGTATCAAACTTCAAATTCTATTTTATTATATGGAAGCATGTTTAAAGTCAAAAGGATACGGGATTAATAAATCAAGGTGCTAAATTTAATGCTTGATACAGACTGCAAGATGTCCTCGTGTCCCTTAAAATGAAAAACAAAGACTCACGCATTTGACGGCGTGTAACCTGCATAGGTTGAATATACTATAATTAAGAGTATTGATGAATTTGTTGGAATTAATTTAAAAAGCCGAAAGCTTTAACTTACTAAGATATACTTAACCGTACAGATGTAGCTTTAAATTACTTTTATGTTTAAACGTACAGGTGTAGGTGTAAATTATTGAATATATTTACCGTACAGATGTCGCTTTAATCACTGAGATATACCTAACCGTACAGATTTAGCTTTAAATTACTGTTATGTTTAAACATGCAGGTGTAGCTTTAAATTATTGAATATATTTAACGTACAGATGTCGCTTTAAATTACTGAGATATACTTAACTGTAGATATGTAGCTTTAAATTACTGTTATGTTTAAACATGCAGGTGTAGCTTTAAATTATTGAATATATTTACCGTACATATGTCGCTTTAAATTACAGATATACTTAACCTTACATGTGTAGCTTTAAGTTATGTTATGTTGAAACGTGCCTGTGAAGCTTTACATTATTTAATACATTTACCGAACAGATGTAGCTTTAAATTACTGTGATATTGTTAACCGTGCGGATGTAGCTTTAAATTACTGTGATATTCTTAACCGTGCAGAAGTAGCTTATAATTACTGATATACTTAACCGTGCAGATGAAGCTTTAAATTACTGATATACTTAACCGTGCAGTAGTTTTAAATCACTGTGCTATTCTTAACCGTGCAGCTTTAAATTTCATGCTGAATGACCATCTCAGTACGAGTGCTTTATGAAACAGTTCAAAGTCAAAACTAATAACCGTCAAATGTTAAGCATTTTATGTGAGCATTTGTTTCTTCTTTTACATTTTATTGTGTACGTACGAACAACATATAAATCAGTATATACAAGCAAGGTTTTATAGCTGCCGAGAGAAAATAGCATTATTTCTGGGTAGGAACTGGAAACAAAGTTTAACATAATAACAGACCAAGTCACGGGTGTTAAAACAATATTCAAAAAAGAGTTGTCACGGAGACGTAAACACGCAATGACCGTTTTTTTTACCTGACACTTTCTTCCCAATTTGTGATACCAAACATTTTGAATCAAGGTGGGCGAATCCTTGACATGCCTTACAAATTCATTACATATTCACCTTTGTAGCACGACGTGCTAAAGTACACATCAGCACAGAAATACAATTACTCACATGTATGGGATGCGTTTGCGTTAGCGTGCATTACAACACAGACAAACTGTTCATTGCCACCATGTGTACTTATAAGATTGCGTTATCAAAGCGAAAACAATCAAAGAAACTATTCATTACTACCTTACCATGTGCAATTAAGAGTCGCTGCCGAAACAACGGCAGGGAATAACAGAAACGTTATCATAGGACATTGGGTCAGTCTGTATTTGGTAATGTCTTCGATTTGAACTGTGTTTAGCCTAGGGCTTCAGATAATTCGTGGTTTCCCAACTAAAAATCATATGATCATATTTACATATGTCTATTCTATTTTGTATTGATATTTGTTAAGACATCTCATACATCTTGTATAAAGACTTGGGAGCTTAGTTACTTGACGAGGTCATGGTTACACCGCCTCTTTGTGGACGTGTCTTTTTTTATAATTTCAATGTTTACCAGCTCATGGTTGATCCGGGTATGTAGGTGGATAACTCTAGCATCGGTTACAAAAAAAAGCACAATAGCCGAGGGACTTATCCTTCCCAAATAACTTAAAAATGTGCACACGCCTCAGTATATATGATTATGTAGTCCGTCGTGTCGAACATGTTGCGTGATGTAAAACTATAGTTTATCATATTAAAACTATTATTTCGTCCCACAAAATTTTTGTGGAAATACGTTCACGTCTGCTAATTATTGTGTAATGCTTATTCAATGTTAGTGGTACGGTGGTTATCACCTGGTGGTTATCACCTCAGCTCTTGAAAAGCGAATACGAGCGTACGTGCCCCTGGTTCGAATACCGCTCTGAACATTTTGTTTTATAAAATATATTCGAAATCTTTATTACCACTCGCCCATGCATAAAACTCACCAAAGAAAAGAACTCACCCACTTACAAAAACGACCAGATCGACGTGCTATCCTTATATGCGTAAATACATGTTTATTCTATTGAAGTGCAGTGGTTGTATATGCAGGTATTGCGTTATACGTCTTCAGAAGCCGCGCAGAAACTGCGGAATTAATCGTTACGCATACTCTACCTATTGTTGTCATGGGCAGACTCATAGCTCTGTGGTGATACAGAATTTAAAACCAACAGCGCTATGATTCTCTAAGAACCTACCAGCTTTAATAAGTCGTCTGGTAATGGCGACAAGTTTGAGTTTATGACAATGTGCAGCTGCGAAGAAACAAGTCATTCCATTGACTGATGTTGCATTGACTTCACACTTCTGGTCCAATAGGAAATTGGCAATTTCGTCCCAGCCTCTTTTCAGTGCAATGTATATTGGTGTCTGACCGATGGCGTCGCAATTATTCACATCAGCACCTTGAAATAAAACTAAGGATATACATTCTGTACAACCGCTGATTTCTTTTATAAGGAGCGGATGAAATAACGAAAGAACAAAATAGTATGGCTTTCGAAAGTTTTTCTCGCGTTTAGTTGATCTAGTGCAAAAACAGATACAGATAAAGCCGGAAAAGGCGAGAAAAACCTATGCTTTAAAGGGGCATGGCAATTTTTATTCCTGAAATCCCGCCGGGTTAAGAATTTGTATATTTTGCAAAATTACATTTAATACTTTCTCAACTAGTTCATAACAAATTATTTTAGTATTGAAGTTAGTATAATGCATCAATTATTCAGTTAAAACTATGGTTTAAAGAAAAATATAATTCCCCCAATATTTAAATATTTACAATATGTCTGAACGGGAACCTTAGTATCCGGTAATATATAAAAGAGTATGATAATGGACCTTTGGAAACGGCCGAGCACGACACATACGAAATATTGCAGTCTCGGTTTGATTGAAACTGTTCATGAGCGGTAGTGAAATATGCTAGCTACCGCTCACGCCCTTTAGCCCCGGATTGAGCAGAACTCAATATCCATAAAATCAATAGTACAAAATTTTAACCATCCCGAAGATGGCATGCATATGGCGGTGGACATGGAGTATACTCCTTCCACATGTCGTACGGCGTATGGTCCCAGTATCTAATACAATGAAATGCCCCGAAGAGCGAAATAAACATTGGGAGAAGCGGTTATGAAGCATGCGTATAAAAAGCAGACAACATATCCTATGAGGTTTACCACCACTAATTACATGTAAACCTCCGAGGTGTAGTCGAATGTACTTCCTATAATAAAAAGTAATCCCTCCTTTTTTGATGGAAATGGGCATTATAAGTAGGGGAAAACTGCCCCTTTCTATTTGATGTTATGGTTGTATGTATAAGAAGCGTATTCATAGGTTTTACTGGATCACTGATGAACATTTTCGAAATTTCGACTGTATGCTTACACTTTGTGAACAATGAAAACTGTCAATCAATGAAAACAGCTGTACCCTTGACCCGTTTAGTAAACAAACAAGAACATAAATAGGGCCATATGATAATCACTTGTAAAATTTAAGTAAATATGACTTTTATATTATTTTGTAGCATGGTCACTGAAATTCCCTTTGTAATAGCTCAGGTGTAAATCGTTTAATTGAAAATACTTGAATATGTTCCCTTTAACATGTATAATAATGTATACCTAAGACCAAATATAAAAACGTATCTGTATTCATACAGTATATTTTAATTCTTCACTTTACCTTCCTGTCATCTCCATATCGACGACTACAGGTATGTGACTTGAACAAAGCCTCCACAAACTAACCCATTATTAAAAATCGTCTACATATAACGCATGCGTTATACTTTTCTTGTTTTGATTATATCGCATTGTTTATCTAGTTGTTTAATTTTTTCAAGAATTGTCTTGTTAAAATTGTGAGTTTTGATTTGTTAGCTTATATGCAAATGAGTGTATGAATACATTATGTTTAGCATCTCAGTGTTTATGTTTTTGTCGCATAATGGCGGCCAGTAAATCATTTGCGTTTCTTTTTCGAAAAAAGGGTATTTCACTAATATAATAAGCCACTTTTGGTTTATATCACTTTTTTTTTATCTATGTGTTTGATATTTCAAGATTGTCTTGTTAACATGGTAAGTTTTGATTTTGTTTTACCTCTATGGAAATGAGTGTATGAAGACACTATTTTTGGCATCTCAGTGTTTATGTTTTTATGGGAACAGACAAGTTCTTTCTTAGAAGATACATGACCCCCATTTTTCTGTGGGTTTTCGGTAGCACATGGGTCATTGTGATAAAACATATACAATTCAATGCAAAAATCAATGGATGTGTTATACCTATAATAGTCGTCCATGGACCACAGAGAAATCTGAATTATGATATGATGAAAGTTTATTTCACAACCCAATAGGCCAGTGTGGTACAAATATATACATGAAAATAACATGACAGACAATGTAACAAAATAGTACAAATGCATATATATACTTATATACTCTGTAAAAGAAGTTTTGGACCATGGCAGTGTTCGAACCCATACAATAATCGCTGAACCATGACGTTCGACCATAACTCTTATTATCTCAGTTGATAATTCACAATAGATCAACAATCAACAACAATTATCGTTTACAATGAAAGTTTGCGAGAAAATAATAGTCTTTTTATTGGTTACTCGAATGTGTCCGTAACTGTTACTTTGTATGGACTTTGCAACATTGTGTGTTCGCGATATTTTTTAAAAATCAAATCTTGTTTGGAATTTAATGTTTCTAGTACCAAATTAACCGGGTAAGGTAGACCTTAGTTACTAAAAAAAGATACTTAAATTTTGTCTACTAGTTTTATTTTTATATGACTTTATATACCCTGGTCCAAAACTTTTTTTAGTTAGTAATTTTACACAGTTAAGCGTATGTGTATCCAGTGGAGAAAAGATGATACAATTTTGAGTGAAATACTGTATAAACCATAAGTTGTCACGAACAACATAATCAAAAGCTTTCGTGAAGCCAACAAAGACACAATACAGTTGTTTATCCGTATTAATAAAAGTAGTAACAAACCCCCGTAGCACAAAAATGTTATCTTTTGTTCCCATGTTAGCTCTAAAACCGCCTTGTCCCTCAATATAAACACTACCATTTTATGCGTGATTTTGAAGAGTTTGGTTCTATGTGGGTGCCCACATTAAACTCTAAAAAATCGTTAAGTAATTGAATAATAGTTCGGGAATCTGACCTAATTTTGATAGGTTGTTTTTATACGGCAAGTCCGGCCAGTTGCGCGTTACGTTACGTTTACAATCGACAACAAAGACGGCGCTAAATTGCTTTTGATGAAACTTGGTTATTTCTTTGACAAAGAGAGAGGGAAATACCAATATTTTTAAAACTCCTTAAGGTGTTCTTAATATTAACGCATTTATATGACCGTCTCACTAATGCAGTACTCAATAACTTAGAATTTACAAAAAATTAACAACATAGCATGTATTACCATTATTTCTTTTGACAAAGAGGGGGAAATACCAATATTTTTACTATAAACGCACTTGTTTGACCGTCTCACTAATGCAGCATTCGAGAACTTAGAATTTACAAGAAAAAGAAACAACATATTTATGTATTACCGTTATTTTGATTATGTTATCAACATTATTTTTCAATATATATTTTTTAAATATCATGAGATATAGCAACATAATTTTTGTCACTTTTTGATATTAAAAATCGACTTCTTGATATCAATTATTCAATGTTTTGATATACTGCCGCGGATAAACTGATAGCACAAAATCGATTATTGATATCAATATTTGAGAGTTTGAGAGACAGTGACAGACAGAGAGAGGGGCAGAGAGAACTAGACGGGGATGAGATGGAGGAGAGTGAGTGAGTGGACGAGATGACGAGGGAATGGGAAGGCAGAGAGAACTAGACGGTGATGAGATGGAGTGAGCGAGTGGACGAGATGACGAGGGAATGGGAAGGGACAAAAGAGAAATAGAAAGAGGTAAATGGAATAGGAGAGAGAGAGAGAGATGGAGGGGCGATTATCAGAGAGAGAGAGAGAGAGAGAGAGAGAGAGAGAGAGAGAGAGAGAGAGAGACGGGTGGGATGGAGAAGGCAGACAATGAAGAAAGACACAGAAGAAAAGACGGTCGTGAGGGGAAGTGAAAATGAAATACAAAGGTGAGGGAGCAGAAGACGGAGATAGAGACTATATATACATATATGGTTAGGGAGAGGTGTGGCGGTAAATCACACTCAGGGATGCGAGCCATTATTTTACGAGGCTCACGCTACTGCATGCGAGGTTATACTATTACTGGCTTTTTCCAGGGGAGTCATGTTTCGTCAGAAAATTAATAACTGGGGGTCATTAATAACTTAGTGGGTGAATAGTGTATGGGGTCAGTTTATTGAGTTATGCTGGCATGTGGCACGAACCGGTCCTTTTTCTGCGCGACGAGCCATATTAAAATGAATCATCCGGGATTTGGCTAACGGTACGGTCCCATTCGAATTCCCGCTATGTCATGAAGCCGGGGGGTCCATTTTGTCTACCGATCACATGAAACTTTCAAAGACAACACCGCAAAGAAAACAAAACAAATACATACGTATTTATTAGCTATCGTGTTTTTAATTATTATGATTATAAATAAGTATACGATTTTCACTCCGGTCCAGCAAGGGGCCGGTTAATAGTAACACAAGGTATATGTCAATATGTCAGTTTAATTCATAATACCAAAAATAATATTATGATATCAGTCATATCACAACATCGAATTACTGATATCACATGTTCGATATTAAGATATCAATATTTTTGACGAATATCTTTCCACATAGATCGATCATTACTGTCCTTCAAGCATAGGAGAGCATAAATAAATATCACAAAACATAGTTATACTAGACAAGAACAACATATAACTAGCGTAAAAAGATAGCCTTAAGTTATAAGTCAGCAAACGTTTTTTTTTTCTAAATGGTGCCAATCAGAGTAAGTAGTTAAAATAATACCACGTGTCTCTTGCCGAAACGAAACACACAGAAAACACATAATTCATACATCCATGACGGCATGCGATCATCACACTAAATTTCTCATGGCATATTTTATAGTTTAAGTGTTAGTTTCTTTTCTTTAAAGAGGCTACACAGTTTGAATGAAACAAAAATAACGGTACCATAAAATGTATAAACCAATTTAACCCTGTATTTTGGTAATCTGTATGTATCAGATATAAAACCACGTGCCGAGTTTGTTTATCATTGTTCAAATATCTCAAAATACTCTATTGCTTTGTTTTGATATATACTTGAAAGGTAATCTGCAGAGTTGTGACAAAAATTGCAGAATAATTTTGGCGTTATGCTTAATTATAATTTATTAGTATGTTATCATATGGTCTTTAATCCGAACATTTTTCTAACGTGTTCAAAGCTCCTTGGCCGGTTTTGATATTTCAGCTGGCGTTGTACCGTCGTCACTAACTGTACAGTACTGGATTGCGCATTTAGGATAGTTTATAGCGGCCTCGGTATCTCAGTGGATAACATCTACAAACCGCTGCGTCGCGTGGTTTCGCTCCCTTGTATATTTCTTAAGCTGACCCATAGATCATATATGAGGCAAACTGATCCATAAACTGAACCATAAGGACCAAGTCGTTGATGACCCCTGAGACGTAAGCTTAGCTCCTTTTGCCACCTATATGCCGCTTTATACATAAAAGTATTGCAGTCGACACAGTAATTTTACAGAAGAAAAAAATGCTATGTCTTATGCTTATAGTATAAAAATCGAACATTCGAAAATGTAGCATTCACAGAACACAGTCAACCCAAAACACGCATACAAAACACGCATAAACTTATTTGACCGTCGGGGTAGGACTATGTTTTGATTCCCTGTATTACAGGTGTACAAACTTGATTATCCTGGTCCCGTATTCATAAAGCAACTTATACTTAAGTCAAAATTTAAGAATTTTATATATTTTTAAATATCCTTATTAACCTCTCAGGTTTAGCTGTAGGTTTTATTTATCTATAACCTTATTAACAATATTGAGAAAATGTCTTAAATCGATAAAATAGGGTGTTTAAAATATTGATAAAGTTTGACTTAAGTTAAGATATTGCTAAGATAGAAGCTTCATGAATACGGACCCTGGTCACTAAGATCTCTCTAGTAAACTATATTATATACGATATTTGCCATTGGCACAGCAGTTTCCAATGACAAGATACTACAATGTATCAAATAATTTAACCCCCGGGACGGGATATCAAAGGGATGATACAATAATGTCGGCATTAGCGAGCCAATGTGTGAGAATGTATGCATTTTTATATTGACGATACTTCTCTGCTCACGAGCCACGAAATCAGTTTTTCGGTTTAAATATAATTTGTTGTTTAACAACTTAACAACACATTAAAACTAGATATTTTCATTGAGAAAAATAGATATCTCTTCTCACTACATTTGTCAAGATATTTTTTGATAGTGGATAGAGTGCGTTTTTGGATAACAATAAGGACTTATGGACTTTTGTCTGTGTATAAAACATAATTTATGTAACAAGAAAATCCAAATCAATAGAAATCAGGATGTAGTTGTTGTAGTTTATGGGAAAGAGGAGTTACACTGCCTCATTACCGGATAACGTTGACCTTGACCGTTGACCTACTGATCGACCTCAAAATCAAAAGGGGTCATCCTCTCGCCGCAGGCATGACGTTTCATGAATTTTGCTTCGGGAAAAGAGGAGTTTCAGTGCGAACAGGGTGTTTCATAATCGGGTCATGGTGACATTGACCTTAGACCTTGGGGCCTTCAAATCAATAGTGTTATCCTCTTGCCACAGGCAGTCCACAGACGAAGTTTCAGCTTTAGGAAAAGTGGATTTACAGTGTGGACACGTTTTTCATTATCAGGTCACAGTGACCTGGACTTTTGACCTACTGACCTCAAAATAAACAAGAGGCATCCTCTTACCACATGCAGTCAACCCATACAGTTGTATGAGCTGTGCTTCAGCGAAAGTAGAGTTCTAGCGCCGGTTTTTCATTATCGGTTGACAGTGACCTTGAACTTTTACCTACTGATCTCAAAATCAAACACAACTAGGCATCATATGGATGCTTTGTACACAGTTTCGTCAAAATCCAACAGGCCGTTTAGGATGAGTAATTCTAACAAGATTTGTGACGTACGAGTCATGGTGACATTGAACTTTGATATGCTGACCTCACAATTGATAGAAGTCAACCTCTAACCACCGGCAGTCTATCCATGACGTATGATGACATTTGCTACAGGGGAAGTGGAGCAGCGCGGACAAAGTATTTCATTTTCGGGTCATCGTCATCTTGACCTTTGACCTACTAAAATCAAAATATAAGCAGCACTAAACATCATACTGATGCTTACTACTGTTTCGTCAAAATCCAAGAAGCTTTTAGGAGAAGTAGTGTAGAAAAGGCAAATAAAAAATGTCTCCCGTACTACTTTTGTGGTTGTGTGCTTGTGTGGTGGGTGTGTGAGATGGTGTGTGGGGGGGGGGGGGGGGGGGAATAGTTAGTTCAAGCCGTCCTATATAGAAAGTGGGAAAGGTATGAATCCATGTATGTATAGGAATCCGTGAGCCTTAACCTACTCTTACTATGTAAAATATATCTGTGCTTATTAAAGTATTCGGTGGATAGACTCTCATAAATTGGACTGACCGGTTTACGTCCCCATCCGACGGTCGAAGCTGAGTGAAGTGTCTTGCCTAATGACACACCGAAGTAACCTAGTGGATCCGGGGAGGCTCGATCCCGTGATCTCCGGTTTCAGAGTATATTGCGTTATCATTCTACGGACTCAGAGTCTACCGCGCTATTCACTGGGAGAGGGTGGTGGGGATGTGGGGGGGGGGGGGGCGGGGGCGGTGGGGTGGGGGGGGGGCTCGATCCAGTGATCTCCGGTTTCAGAGTATATTGCGTTATCATTCTACTGATTCAGAGTCTACCGCGATATTCACTTGGAGAGGTGGGTGGGTGGGGGGAGGGGGGGGGGGCTGGGGTGGAGGGGGAGGGAGGTTCGATCCTGTGATCTCCGGTTTCAGAGTATACTGCGTTATCATTCTACGGATTCAGAGTCTAACGCGCTATTCACTGGGCCAGGCGATAATGTCCCCAGTTCTTTCAGGTAGAACACCGGAACAGTTTAGTTGTATCAGCGATTGACTGTATTGTCTGAATACTGAAGATATGTTACAATGGACATAGGTTACCTACCATATTTATGCAGCAGACGAACGGTGTCAATTTGACCATGTGACACAGCAATCATTAACGGCGTCTGCCCGTAATTACCACCGAAGTTTACGTCAGCCCCTGGAAAATATTCAATACATACTGAAAAAGGCGATCCCATGTAAGCAACAAACACAAACAAGAGAAAACAAGAAATGTCACAGTAAGTGACAAATGCCCCCGAAATGACATTTGACCTGTAAGTGTGACCTTGATCTTGGAGCGACGGACCTGGATTTTGTGTGCGAGATGTCGTCTGGTTGTGGTGAGCACTTGTGCCAAGTTATTTGAAAATCCGTCCAGGAATGCCAGAGTTATTGACTGGACACGATTTGACTTTAGACCTCTAAGTGTGACCTTGACCTTGGAGCCACGGACCTGGGTTTTGTGCGCGACATGTCGTCTTGTTGTGGTGAACACTTGTGGCAAGTTATTTGAAAATCTGTCCATGAATGTCAGAGTTATTAACTGGACACGAAAGCACTTTGTTTTGACCCTTGACCTCTAAGTGTGACCTTGAAATTGGAGCCATGGACCTGGATTTGTGCGCGACACGTCGTCTTGTTGCGGTGAGCAATTGTGCCAAGTTATTTGAAAATCTGTCCATGAATGTCAGAGTTATTAACTGGACACGAAAGCACTTTGTTTTGACCCTTGACCTCTAAGTGTGACCTTGAAATTGGAGCCATGGACCTGGATTTGTGCGCGACACGTCGTCTTGTTGCGGTGAGCAATTGTGCCAAGTTATTTGAAAATCTGTCCATGAATGTCAGAGTTATTAACCGGACACGAAAGCACTTTGTTTTGACATTTGATCTCTAAGTGTGACCTTGACCTTGGAGCCACATACCTGGATTTTGAACACGACCAGTCGTTTTGTTTTGGTGAGCACTTTTACCAAGTTATTTGAAAATCCGTCTAGGAATGCCAGAGTTATGGACCGGACACGATTTGACTTTTGACCTCTAAGTGTGTCCTTGACCTTGGAGTCACGGACCTAATTTGTGTGCGCAACATGTCGTCTAGTTGTGGTGAGCACTTGTACCAAGTTATTTGAAAATCCGTCCATTATTGTCAGAGTTATTAAGCGGACACGATTGTATTAACCGGACACGAAAGCACTTTGTTTTGACCTTTGACCTCAAAGTGTGACCTTGACATTGGAGCCACGGACCTGGATTTTGTGCGCGACACGTCGTCTTGTTGTGGTGAGCAATTGTGCCAAGTTATTTGAAAATCCGTCCATTATTGTCAGAGTTATTAAGCGGACACGATTGTACAGACGAACGAAGGGACTGACGGACTGACGGACTGACGGACTGACAGTGTGCGACTACTATATGCCACCCTTCGGGGGCATAAAAAGTAGCAGACTCGGTTTTATTAAGTCTGTTCATGAGAGGTAATATAAGGTGCAACACCTCTCACGCCCCCTAGCACCGGTTTAAGCGGTATTGCACTGCGCATTAGCTTTCGATTGCACAATATCCATAGCTCAGTCAGTGGATAAACTGAAATGAATAGGTGTTTCCGTTACGGGTTATATTGGGAGCACCGTGCTTTAGAGCTGCAGAACTTTCTTAAATGTATTACTCATTTATAAAACAACAACAACCCAAAACATGTATGCCATATCTGTGTATACTACGACTGAACTAGATACGTTTTACTGAGTTACAACTTGGTTGTAAATGTAAGACCTTTGAGCTGGCTCACCTTCTTTGAGAAGCACGTTTGCCATATCTAAGTTTCCTTGGGTTAAAGCTTCGTGGAGAGGTGTGTTTCCGTGTGCGTCCGTCTGGTCAATGCTACATCCGGCTTGTATCAGCTGTAGTGCCGGGTCAACCTGTCCGTAACGCGCAGAATAAAATAACAATGATCTCCCTTTGCTGTCTACTGAGTTGACATCCCCACATACGCAAGGTGGGTATGTGACCAATTTCGTCCGGACAGTGTTTTTTTTGCCAGTGCGTTTTTTAACTTTCTGCTCGCTTAGACTCCAGACTGAACCTAAGGAATGTCTAGAACTCGGTACGGTATATTTGTTTGTCGAATATAGGCACCAGGAAGAGCGTCGAACGTTTTCAACTGACATTCTGGATCTTGTCGGAGTCTCATTCGTAAAAAGCGGTCCAGCTGAAACAATCGTCAGTCATTATATAACGAGTTACATAAACAATCGTCAATCATTATATAACGAGTTACATAAACATAACAAATTAACAATTGATTTGCATTTTAGCGCTGATGCTGTTTTAACTCCTGTCGGCTGTTTTAACTCCTGTCGGCTGTTTTAACTCATGTTACACAGTAAACGGCAAACTGAAGCGCTGTATGGTTCATTTGCCATTGGCTACCGGCGTTCAAAACCGCATCAACGCCGAAAAAAGGCGAATCATTTCTTATATTTACATTATTTTCACGCAAATTATAACAATAATATTATAGCAATAACGAGCTTTGGGAGAATAATAATAATAACATGTGCAAGAGGGACAGTATTCAGACGGTGAAATAGCCATTTTCTATTAAGACATCTTGGATGCGTACTCATTGCAGTGAATGCGCCTCATTCAATGAAGTTTATTCGAAATCAAACTCTTTATTTTTCAACAAAAAGAATTAAGTGAATTTAAATATCGAAAGAATCAAGTGAATTAAATATTGAAGAATGAAGCGAATTTTAAAATATTTAAATATTGAAAGAATCAAGTGAATTAAATATTGAAAGAATCAAGTGAATTTAAATATTGAAAGAATCAAGTGAATCAAGCGAATGTACATGTACATAATTCTTTCTGTTGAAATCAATAGCGTTTAATGTCGATTACCAGTAGACAAAACGTTCAGTTTCTCGGTACGTAACGTTACTAAGCATAAATCAACTGAACGTATTTTACGAAAAAAGTTAGCTAACGTAAGCCAACAGTCCGTTTCGTCACAGGACCACACGGTCGTTTAGTTGCTACTGTCGCTGGATGATGTTCGCCAGGACCTGGACGCATGGCTGGGTTTCATGCTGAAATCCTTACTCCAAACATATAATATTACGTATGTATGCGTGTAACGTATATTTTCTCAAAATGGCCATATATACATAACATCAAGATTGCCACGTGTCCCTTTAAAAGGAATAAGCAGACAACACAGATACTCACTAGCTCTATAACCATAGATATCTCCGCACACAGGAAACATATTAATTTCGTATATTTTACATATCTGATACATATGTATTCCACATGTGTTTTTCATATGAAAGTAACACATATGTAATAGAATGTATTTCTTTATTTCCTCCAGAGTAGGAGATTTACATTATACAGGTAAATAATAATTTTTTATGTATTTCATGCATAATAGTTTCATATGAAATACATATGTATACATTTCATATGTGACACAGGTGTATTATTTTAACATGAAAAATATATGTACATATGTAATGTGGCACATATGTAAATAACATTATTCATATATGAAAGAAGGATGCAAATAATAAGAAAGTAACACATGGGGCACATGTCACAACAAAATAAAAAAAATGAAAATATTTGTTGTCGTTTGGTGTTAACAGTGTAAGTCAATTTAGATCATTTATATTTCTACATCGAGAGATATAGGTATATAATAAAAAGGTCATTTAAGGGTGACCACTGCTGAGGTTTTGGATTTTTGCACTTCCGGAAATTTACATTTGTTATGTTTCAAAAATTATAATAAAACTGGAAAAAATAATTATACAGTAACAAACTAATGCCCAATAGGGATATTTTAGTGCCAAAAAAATGAACATTTTTTAGATTTTTTTTTTGACCTCACATTTTGTGCCCAAAATTGACAATTTTTAACATAAGCCAAAATTGGGGGTAGAGGTACAAAAGATGGTATTTCTCAAAAACCGTTTAAGATATTCACTTAATTTAAACTTTATTACAAAGACATGTGTTAGGATATACAGAGACAGCAATAAAAAGTATTGTTCCTATTATTTGTTACAGACCTATGCCGTTATATGTCAGAGCTCGTCGAAATCTAAAAAAGCACATTTTTTTCTCAGTTTTTATTGAATATCTTTCTTATATGCACACCGACCCCCAATTTTTATTTTTTCATTCTAAAACTCAGGTCTTGTATATATTGTAGACAAAATATCTCAAAAAGTTTACTGTTCCTATATCATGAAATATTGATTGATCACAAATTTAAAAATGCAATTTATAGTAAACTGGGTGGGGTAATGACAAGGGATGTGATAATTTTTCAGATGGTGATAAAAATACCACAACCCTTAATTTTTCGTCCTAAAGTATGAACTATTACATTAAAAAAGACGGAAAATCGATACCTGTTCTGCAAACCACACTACACACATATAAGTTGCCATACACAATTTGCAGCTGATTCAGAATTTAAAACCACACTGTGAGAGAGTATTACTAAAGATTAATTTTGCGAAAAAGTTAAATCACCGACCCATCATTATTTTTCCAGAAACTAACTAGTAATATGTTAGTCTTCATAAAAAACAGGGAAATTAAAAATTCTTACTGTTCTGATATTCACCAGAGGGCACCCTTAACATTGTTCTGTACAATGTTAATTAACCTCATAATATTGGGACAGCAACCTCAGAGGGAGATGAGATGAAGGATGACGTTCCTGTCAGACATGCCGTGGCCACGGAGCGAACCCACTAGAGGTCGAGGTCTGCAGCTCTAAAGTCAATGTCTTACCCACTGAGCTACCGAGGCCACTTGTATATAACAGTAAATCAGCAAGCTTGTCATGCTTATAGCATAATTTTTCGAGTATATGCGATTTATACTGCTTCTCGACATCATTACATACATAATTTTTAATACAT
>JAWPHD010020399.1:0-10000 GCA_037043455.1 Cyrtodaria siliqua | reverse complement strand
GAATTTGGTATTTCCTGATATTTTCAGGACTTTTATGTTTCCAAGAAAACGGCATTTCTTGCCTTGGACTATATCGATGTTTTGTATTACATAATGAACACTGAATTTGGTATTTCCTGATATTTTCAGGACTTTTATGTTTCCAAGAAAAAGGCATTTCTTGCCTTGGACTATATCGATGTTTTGTATTACATAATGAACACTGAATTTGGTATTTCCTGATATTTTCAGGACTTTTATGTTTCCAAGAAAACGGCATTTCTTGCCTTGGACTATATCGATGTTTTGTATTACATAATGAACACTGAATTTGGTATTTCCTGATATTTTCAGGACTTTTATGTTTCCAAGAAAACGGCATTTCTTGCCTTGGACTATATCGATGTTTTGTATTACATAATGAACACTGAATTTGGTATTTCCTGATATTTTCAGGACTTTTATGTTTCCAAGAAAACGGCATTTCTTGCCTTGGACTATATCGATGTTTTGTATTACATAATGAACACTGAATTTGGTATTTCCTGATATTTTCAGGACTTTTATGTTTCCAAGAAAACGGCATTTCTTGCCTTGGACTATATCGATGTTTTGTATTACATAATGAACACTGAATTTGGTATTTCCTGATATTTTCATGACTTTTATGTTTCCAAGAAAACGGCATTTCTTGCCTTGGACTATATCGATGTTTTGAATTACATAATGAACACTGAATTTGGTATTTCCTGATATTTTCAGGACTTTTATGTTTCCAAGAAAACGGCATTTCTTGCCTTGGACTATATCGATGTTTTGTATTACATAATGAACACTGAATTTGGTATTTCCTGATATTTTCAGGACTTTTATGTTTCCAAGAAAACGGCATTTCTTGCCTTGGACTATATCGATGTTTTGTATTACATAATGAACACTGAATTTGGTATTTCCTGATATTTTCAGGACTTTTATGTTTCCAAGAAAACGGCATTTCTTGCCTTGGACTATATCGATGTTTTGTATTACATAATGAACACTGAATTTGGTATTTCCTGATATTTTCAGGACTTTTATGTTTCCAAGAAAACGGCATTTCTTGCCTTGGACTATATCGATGTTTTGTATTACATAATGAACACTGAATTTGGTATTTCCTGATATTTTCAGGACTTTTATGTTTCCAAGAAAACGGCATTTCTTGCCTTGGACTATATCGATGTTTTGTATTACATAATGAACACTGAATTTGGTATTTCCTGATATTTTCAGGACTTTTATGTTTCCAAGAAAACGGCATTTCTTGCCTTGGACTATATCGATGTTTTGTATTACATAATGAACACTGAATTTGGTATTTCCTGATATTTTCAGGACTTTTATGTTTCCAAGAAAACGGCATTTCTTGCCTTGGACTATATCGATGTTTTGTATTACATAATGAACACTGAATTTGGTATTTCCTGATATTTTCAGGACTTTTATGTTTCCAAGAAAACGGCATTTCTTGCCTTGGACTATATCGATATTTTGTATTACATAATGAACACTACTTCTCGTATGTAGTTTAGTTTTTTATTATATTAACTAAAAAGAGCATGTATGAAACTATTCATTCAGCGACTACTATTTCTAAAAAAACATATGTAACTTACTTTATGTATCATCGCTTAAGTAATTGTGTGAACATACGCAGTCCTTGTAACAGTATGGCCCACCTACATGTGAAAGGCAAGAAGGCCAGGTTTAACTTAGTATGGGAAAACAATGACACATAAAACATGACTTGATCGAAAAATGGGCATTTATTTATAATGCCATAAAATATTAATATACAGAAGATAGTTTTTGAAAATTAACGACTTAATAAGTATTACAGTGAAATTATTTTTTCATATCTGGGCGAGAGAAAAACGCCATAAGGAAACGCAGCCTATATGAAATCTTGGCCGTCAGGGTATGAACATGGTACTATAACAATATACACTACTCAAATTTTATAATCGGTCACCCAGGTTTTTTGAAAATAACACGAATACTAAAAACAGGAAATCACCGAAACACATACCAATATTTTATTAAGTTTATCAATAATGTAATCTGAAATAAAGTGATTTTTGAGATTACATTGTTGATAAATTTAATAAATATGTATGTTTTTCTGTGATTTTCAGTTTTTAGTTTCAAAAACAAAAAGCCCTTTCCGAACAAGCCATGAGGACACTGTTTTCACTTAACTCTTTACTTGAAATAATTGAGCTAAACATAAGCGAAAAAATAAAACTGCTTGATACAATGATTCTACCTATTTTGAATTATGGTGCTGAATTATGGGGGTTTCATACCTCTCCCGACATTGAACGAATTGTTTTGAAGTTCCTGAAACAGATTCTTAACGTTAAACATCAAACGTCAAATGCAACTGTTTATGGGGAGTTAGGTAAAGTACCTTTGGCAATATTACGCAAAGAACAAATCTTGAAATTTTGGTTTAAAATTATGAAATCGCCAAATTCACTAATGTATAAGGTCTTACAGAATCAAATACAAAATAATTATAATGAATCATAGGCGGCTCATGTCGAATGTCTTCTTAATGATCTTGGATTCAATGTTTTATGGAATAACGAAACTATTACAAAGCTACAACTAACTCATATCATAGAAAGGCTCTATGATCAACATTTGCAGGAATGGTTTGCCACCTTAACTTCTTCCCCCAAACTATCTACTTATAAATATATTAAAACAAACTTTGGATGTGAAAAATATATTAATTGTGTCCAAAATAATAAGCACAGGAAAGCACTAACTAGATTAAGATGTTCAGCTCAAAAATTGACTATTGAAGAGGGTAGATTTAGAAATTTAGAGAGGGATCAAAGAAAGTGTACTTTTTGCAATATAAATGTTGTTGAAGATGAATATCACTTTACTTTAGCTTGTCCGTGTTATAGAGAAATAAGAATAGAATGTTTACCTAAATACTACTGTAGCTGGCCTAGTTTACAAAAGTTTAAATCGTTGTTATCTACGGATAATTCAAAATTATTGAATAGGCTAGCCAAATATATTTGTCTTGCGAATACCAAACGTGAGAGCTTAATTGCAACAGAATAAATATATACCTTTAAAAAGCATGTGCAGGTGCAGTTTTTGTGAGTGTTTTATTATTAGAGTTATTATATTGTACTGTATAACTGTTCTAATAATGTAGTGACCAACAACCCATCTCTGTTTTCAGAATGCCTTATGTAATGCAAATATGTATTATTGTATTGGTATTCGTGAAGCTCGTGCAATCACACCATTGAGTTATCTATATAGATCTTTGATGGATCATGCAATTTACATAATATTTATTTGTGTTTCGAGCTATACCAGTGAAGTGTGAACAACGTGTATGCTATAATTACTTTCAATAATATATACGTGTTTACCCTTAAAACTGTTTACTTATACCTGGAATGATAATTAATCATACCTAAATATTTCTCATGCTCTTCTCCAGAACATGTTTTAATATATGTGTGTATTTATATTTAGTATGTCTTGTATGTATTGCCGCCTCAGTGCTGATGGCGATGGACATTGTAAAATGTTTATGCATTGAATTGAATTTTTATTTTCAAAAAATTATAAAAGTTGAGTAGTGTATACAAAGGTGTAAAATTAACACGCAATAAATACAGATAGTAAAAATCAGTGAAACATGAATTCATTTACATAATATCAAATTATAAATAAACGTTTAAAGCGATAATAAGTACTTAATTGATCAGGTATATCGACTGCATGTCTGCCATACCTCAAATCTATGTGGTTTTGTATATGCTTTATCTATGTTTATCTATGTGTTTATTGTATATATTGTTACTGCGTGTTTGTACAGTCTATACATAGTGTATATATTGTTACTGCGTGTTTGTACAGTCTATACATAGTGTATATATTGTTACTGCGTGTTTGTACAGTCTATACATATTGTGTATAGTGTTACTGCGTGTTTGTACAGTCTATACATATTGTATATATCGTTACTGGGTGTGTGGACAGTCTATACATATTGTATGTAATGTGTTATGCTGAATAAAGATACGTGTATATTATTATTGTTCTGCATGTATACACAAATATACTAATAACACATTGTCTGTATGTATGTCTGTCTGCTAGTGTCTTGGGTGAGAGTGGCGTGAGCTTTTCTGAAAAGATATTTGTTAATAGTTGATAATTACTTCCGGGAATAATTCTTACTTTCCAGATTAGTGTCCAGATTAGTGTCGAGACTAGTATTGGTGTCCAGATTAGTGTCCAGATCAGAGGACACGTAGTGAGGTTTTTATATTATAATTATTTCATTTATGGTTCTGATACTTTCTATTTCATGTTCTGGGTCTATATATTGTATTCTATGTCTCGTTTTTATACTCCTCATTAACTTCATGATATAAAGGTATATTTATGTTATATAAAAAAAAGTTAACAAGAAACTGACAACAGTAATAAGGCCGTTTGGCCTAGATAGAATTAGTTTAATTTACAATAACTGTGTTTTTTTTTTGCTTAACGGTTCACTGACACATTATATTAGGTTATTCAAAACTGCCCATAGGTATATGATGCATACACATCCGGGAACCGTGCCCTGCTGAAGGACGAGGAGATAACTAACGAATATAAAATGTCATGGTTCTTTAACGTGATCCGATGTGACAGTCCTTTTCACATCTCCGGACGTGGCTAAGGAATATAGTATATCAAAACCCAATAGAGCTGCTGAAGCTCGAACCCGTGGTCTCAGGATTTCAAGTCCACCGTGCAATCTACGGAGCAAGCTTCCCCGTTTTTATGATCATATAAAGGATTTCTTTATTATGTTTGAGACACAGTAGAAACTGATTTACTTCGTCATACTGCCAAAACGTTTTAACACAGAATCCTGAGATTTCTTTTAATTTAAGATTTAAAGCGCGCGAAGAACATTTTCAAAGGAAAAACATTTAGCACACGACTTGATTATTCGGACTATTATTTTTTTAAACCGTAAATTTAAATTATTTTTGTAATTAATTCTGATGCATTATTTGATAGTAATAGAAAATAATAGATAAGCATACTTTCAACATGCACAAAAATAGTGAGTTTTTAGGGTGGACTTTGTAATTAGATTAGAAAGACTTGGTTTGATTTGTACCACAATTTATTTTCATGGACGTGCACATAATATTCTATACAGATGAGTGCTAAATGCAAATACAAAGTCTTCGTAATTATAATCACCGTGTTGCGCGGTAGCAGCTGTTATAGTGATACCACATAGTCATAGTGATACCACATAGTCACTAGCTCCCAACACTTGCTATTTCAATTAGGGTCAACCAGTTAAAGAAGCGGTGATATATTGCTGCTATTGCTTCTATTGCACACATTTTGTTATGTCACTGAAGGAACTACTTATGTCCTTAGTTGTATATTCAGTCAGTGCATTACACTGATGGCCCCTTGTAAACTGATTAGTGAGCGTAATGCAGGAAATGGCTGATAAACTGTTAAGCTAAAACGGATAAAACTTAAACTGATAAGCTATATGTTCATAGCTGTTAAATCATGATTATTTTTTTTTAAAATAACATTTGATGGAAAATCCGGAGATTGTCCACTTAAATCCGGAGATCCGGAGAGCAAGTCAGAAATCAGAGATTTAGAAGGCATGTCAGAGAATGTAAGGTAATCCTCTAGATATGTGCATCCCTTGGACTATTATTGGGTGAGGGGTTGGGGTGGGGACGTCTAGGGGAGAAAGTGAATACATACGTAGCCCTAGTATGAAATGTTGATCCAGACCTGACCTTTAACTTGTTAATAACAAACTCAAAAGAAATACTTAATTCAATAAAAGTTTACACTGAAAAATAACACTCTTATAATAGGCCTAGTCCTTTACTTTTGTTTCATGTTTGCTGCTTAAAATTATTAAAACATCATTTAGTATAAGAATATTGTACAGATCATCATAGGATATACTCACTTTATTTGGCAGCTATATATAATTATACCTTCACAACTATATATGTTCTATAAATAGCAACTAGTTATCTACTAATCTCATTGACTGTAAATCCAAGTGAAAGCCAAATAACGCTCGTATAACAAGTTGATTGGGAAACTAATATTTTATAACACTAAATCCTTTTTTTTCAAACTAAAATTATCAAACTAAAGTTATCAAACTGAGTGTTCAACTGACTTATTTATATATAAGGCTTTCAAAACGATTACGACTGCGCATGCGTATACCTGTACAGTTGCAAACCTTCATTATCGATTAAGACCCGTGTGGTTCTCGGGGCCCCCCGTTTGGTCAAGGGGCAAATAATAGGGCCACTGCAGATCCCTTTGGAGGGATAGGCAGAGGGGTAGAATCCCCCCAAATTCATGTTCATTTTATCATTTTTTGTTCAAGTTCATTAAAGGTTTTCATCATGATCCCTGCATTCTTTCAGGTGCTATCTCGCTCGCATCAAAAGAGCAGTGGCAGAAAAACAATAACGTGGCTCCAGCGTAAATGGAGTTTCTACGATAGAATTTGCAGCAACTCTGCAGTTCAGGGTGAGAAGGTTCTAGGCCCATTTTCCATATTTTATCTCGATGTACATGGAAGATGAGCCTGGCATGTTCATGCCTGTTAGGCGCCATATAATATAACCTTTTCATGTGTTGGTGCGCCTTAAAACCCAATTCAATTCATTATCGATTACATGTACGCAGGGTCAAGCAGTACAGTTTCTGTTACGTTAGAAAAGCCTGAAGGCAAATTTTGGGGAGCGAAGGCAATTATATTATATAACTTATAATTTAATCTTAGTATAATTGAATCGATTTGTTGTTTAAACAAAAATAAAATGTATTGCGTGTGTTTTCCCCCCAAATTTGATGGTGATTACAACCAGAATTAATGTTTGGCCTCCGCTTTACTTTCTTCGTGCAATTTAAATCTTCAACATATTTTAAGAAATACAAGTATGTAAAAAAAACACCAAATAAAACACAACAAAAGCATATTGCATTAAACACATTTTAAAATGGATGAAATAATATGCTTGCACAATCTTATTTACCTTATGTTTCGTTAAAAGATAGGAACGTTAGATACACAAACACTCGTAAGAATTTGTTTTTGTATCAGTAAGTACTTGTTATTCATCAATAAGCACTTGTTATTGTATCAGTAAGCACTTGTTATTGTATCAGTAATAAGTTGTTATTGTACCAGTAAGAACTTGTTATTGTATCAGTAATAACTTGTTATTGTATCAGTAAGCACTTGTTGTTGTATCATTAAGAACTTGTGAATGTTTCTTGGTCATTAACATTCGACTGTCATAGGGGTAAAACTAATTGGGTTTCTCGTGTCAAAACATTGTTAAATGATACCGGTTTTTCTGATGTATGGAACAACCCAGATGGTGTTAATTTACTTACTTTTCATCTTTTGTTCAAGCAAAGAATAATCGATCAATTTGTTCAATCATGGTATACTACTGTTAATAACAGTCGATCTTTGTGTACATACAGACTATTTAAGACCACTTTCAATTATGAGTATTATCTAGATAAAATACCACAGAAATTTCGTATTGCACTTACTAAGGTAAGACTGTCTTCGCATCAACTGCGGATTGAAACAGCTCGTTATGGTGTTAACAGAATCGACCATGATCAACGCTACTGTTTAACTTGTAATTCTGGTGATCTAGAAGACGAATACCACTTTATTTGTATATGTCTAGCATACACTGACATTCGAAAACAATATATTAAATCACGTTACTTTGTTAGACCAAGCGTTTTTAAATTTATTGAGCTAATGCAGTCTGTTAGTTTTTCTGTTATCTCAAAACTTTGTAAATTTGTATATCAAGCGACAATTATTCGACAAAACATAGTTAATCGTCATGAAAATGTACTGTAAATCTCACTTAAAGTAAATACTACAACTTTTGCACATCTATATGCTTTAACGTTCTTCATGATATTTCAATATGTATATATGTTCGTACATACACATTGCATTGTTCTAATTTTTTCAATGTACTTAGTTCAACCTCACGTTCAATATATGTTTGTATATCGTTCGTATAAATCATGTTTTGCTCATTGCCTTATGTCTATGCATATACTTATCATGACTGACTGTTGTATATAATATTATTCATTGTATCACGTAACAAGAAACATTGTAATGTTTACGTTACTTAATAAAGAATCTTGAATCTTGTATCAGTAAGACGTGTTATTATACCAGTAAGAGCTTGTTATTTTATCAGTAAGAGCTTGTTATTTATCAATAAAAACTTGTTAGTGTATCGGTAAGCATTTTTTGTTGTATCTGTAAGAACTTGTTATTGTATCAGTAAGAACGTGTTATTATACCAGTAAGAGCTTGTTATTATACCAGTAAGAACGTGTTATTATACCAGTAAGAGCTTGTTATTGTATCAGTAAGCACTTGTTATTGTATTAGTAAGAACTTGTTATTGTATCAGTAAGAACTTGTTATTGGATCAGTAAGAATTGTTATTGTATCTGTAAGAACTTGTTATTGGATCAGTAAGAATTGTTATTGTATCAGTAAGAACTTGTTATTGGATCAGTAAGAATTGTTATTGTATCTGTAAGAACTTGTTATTGGATCAGTAAGAACGTGTTATTATACCAGTAAGAGCTTGTTATTATACCAGTAAGAACGTGTTATTATACCAGTAAGAGCTTGTTATTGTATCAGTAAGAGCTTGTTATTGTATCAGTAAGAGCTTGTTATTGTATCAGTAAGAGCTTGTTCTTGTAACAGTATAACTTGTTATTTATCAATAAAAACTTGTTAGTGTATCGTAAGCATTTTTTGTTGTATCTGTAAGAACTTGTTATTGGATCAGTAAGAATTGTTATTGTATCTGTAAGAACTTGTTATTGGATCAGTAAGAACGTGTTATTGTATTAGTAAGAACTTGTTATTGTATCAGTAAGAACTTGTTATTGGATCAGTAAGAATTGTTATTGTATCTGTAAGAACTTGTTATTGGATCAGTAAGAACGTGTTATTGTATTAGTAAGAACTTGTTATTGTATCAGTAAGAATTGTTATTGTATCAGTAAGAACTTGTTATTGTATTAGTAAGAAATTGTTATTGTATCAGTAAGAATTGTTATTGTATCAGTAAGAACTTGTTATTGGATCAGTAAGAACGTGTTATTGTATTAGTAAGAAATTGTTATTGTATCAGTAAGAATTGTTATTGTATCAGTAAGAACTTGTTATTGTATTAGTAAGAAATTGTTATTGTATCAGTAAGAATTGTTATTGTATCAGTAAGAAATTGTTATTGTATCAGTAAGCACTTGTTATTGTATTAGTAAGAACTTGTTATTGTACCAGTAAGAACTTGTTCTTATATCAGAAAGAACGTGTTCTTTATCAATAAGAACTTGTTACTGTATCAGTAAGCACTTGTTATTGTATCAGTAAGAACTTGTTATAGCACCAGTAAGAACTTGTTATTGTTCCAGTAAGAACTTGTTCTTATATCAGAAAGAACGTGTTCTTTTATCAATAAGAACTTGTTATTGTATCAGTAAGAACTTGTTATAGCACCAGTAAGCACTTGTTATTAGTAAGAACTTGTTATTGTATCAGTAAGCACTTGTTATTGTATCAGTAAGAACTTGTTATTGTATCAGTAAGCACTTGTTATCAGTAAGAACTTGTTATTGTATCAGTAAGAACTTGTTATTGTATCAGTAAGCACTTGTTATTGTAACAGTAAGAACTTGTTATAGCACCAGTAAGAACTTGTTATTGTACCAGTAAGAACTTGTTCTTATATCAGAAAGAACGTGTTCCTTAATCAATAAGAACTTGTTATTGTATCAGTAAGCACGTGTTATTGTATCAGTAAGAACTTGTTATATCACCAGTAAGCACTTGTTATTGTATCAGTAAGCACTTGTTATTGCATCA